>CAJUYD010000236.1:0-18095 GCA_910591665.1 Ectemnius continuus
TTTTTCTCACGCTATTAGGAACTTTACCTTTGTTCTCTCCTTTTTGTTGTTGTTGTTGAAGTTTTATATTTTGATTTTGTTTTGTTTTTTATGAGTTTGCAATAAGTCGTAAAAAAATAGAAAAAGAATAAGCTAAATTACCTCCCATCGACATTCTAAACAAATCAGCTCATTTACCAGGCATTTGGTGAGAAACAATAATATTAAAAATAACAAAATTAGAAAAAGATAGATTTTCGAGGAAATGGATATATTTGTTTAAAAGAATGAAGAGAGAGAGAGAGAGAGAGAGAGAGAGAGAGAGAGAGAGAGAGAGAGAGAGAGAGAAAGAGAGAGAGAGAGAGAAAGAGAGTGAAAAGAGAAAGGCAAATAGACAACTTTCAATTCGAATTGTGATGATAATAATTGAACTGTTTTGCGTGTGCTGGGCCCAAGAACAATCAATTCTTTTTTTTGCATATTTAGTCATTATTGATTGAGTTATTTTGAACGAATTAAAAAAAATAATTTTACTTTTACCTTTTATCATTTCTCTCTCTCTCTCTCACTTTCTCTCCCTCTATTTCTCTCTATCATTTTAATTTTCCTTTTTTCTCTTTTCACCTTTCGTTAAAATGAAATCGAAAACAAATTGAATCTTTAGTTTGGTTCCCTGTTGACTTATACATTCGTTTCGGCAAGAATCGATTGAAGAAGCCTGTAGAGGTGTACGTGTTTTGACGACCACCTTAAAGGTTTTCATCAACCAAAAAGAAGGAAAAGAACAATGTGGGCTGTGTGGCCCTAGTGTGACCAAATGTATGTCAGCCAGCAGCAAGTTGAACAAATTGTATTTAATGTTTAAACATAGAAATGTGTCCATTCGTAAACGAATGTTTAAGCAGCAATGGTAATTACTATTATTCTTTCTTTAATTGGTTCGATCTAATTCGATTTGAATTGACAATCTTTATTTATTTATATTTATATTGTAGATATTTCTTCAAGACACAACAGATTAGGGTGAATGTTTTCTTTTTTTGGGAGAAAGAAATAAATAAATAAATACAATTAAGAATAAACACCGGACAGAGACCACCCAGCCGATATGAGCACACACCTCGAAATCAATTCAATTCAGTTTACTTTTTGGTGATTTATTATTATTATTATTATTATTATTATTATGAAGCTAATAGTAATAATAGAAATATTAGTAGAACATTATCACCAAGTTTAAAGACAACAATCTGATTAGTGTTTACAATGAAGCCCACTCAGGGTGTTCCTCGTTCACCTCAATGCTTTCCTTTTCTTTTTCAATTCAATTCATTAGTTAAACCTCACAATAGTTCGATAATTGGCCACACACTTAACTAACATATTTGAGAGCATTGACCAATTCAATTCAATTCTGCTTGATTGTGCTTACCAATCAAATTCAATAACACCACCACCAACACCAACAACAACAACAGCAGCAACAAAAAATAACATTTGCTTAGTGTTAATAAATACTTAGCCTACTGTGAACTATTGGATTAGCTTCACTGACAAACTTCTCTTCAAGTTGATCAACTTATTATTATTATTATTATTATTCTTTTCTTCACTTAATCCAATCGATTGGTTGACAATGTTGGCCCGGTTGACATTGGTTTTTTCAATGTATTATTTAGTTATTCTTTTACAACAATAACAATAATGCTTAAGCAAACTAATCAAAATCGATCTTAGTATTCAACCTCGGAACAGTATGAAATATGATTTTACATTCTAAGACTAACTTCCTGGCTTACCTTCTTACAATTGAAAGATTGTTCATTATTATTATTATTTTTTCTTGAATCGAATCGATTGAAATGATGAAATTAAAATAAATTTAATATTCAAACTAATTCACTTCCCATTAACAGGTGTCATTGATTGTAGTACAAATCAGCTCTAATTCATTCCTAATGCTTACTACCACAATCACCACCAACCTTTTACAGATAACAATAAAAATAATTCAATGAATAAAGATTTAAATATATTTAATTAATTGATTAAATGTTATATTATGAATTTAAAAGTGTCCATTGGTAAAGTTCACGATATAAAATCAATTCAAATAGAAAATGAAATGAATTGTGATTGTTCCGGTGTGTGTGTGTGTGTACATCTGTGTGTATTAATAAGTGCTCACATTAATAAGACTCTCTCATTAAAGCGTAGAGAATCCAATCACATACACACACACCTTGCACAATTAGAGCACGTTGGTACAGGTGTGTGTGTGTATGTGTGTGTATGTATGTATGTATGTATGTATGTATGTGTGTGTGTGTGTTTGTGTATGCAAAGCCATTGAAGAGAATGGTATTGTGAACAATTTTTAATAGAATTAAGAATATAACCTATGTTGCTGGAACCAACATATGCAGTGTGTATCCTAGGGTGGGCGTGCAACAATGTATGTGTGCTTGTGTGTGTATGTGTAGCTGCATATATAAATAATAATAATAATAATAAAAGAAAAGCTTCAACCAGTGAGCCACAGTGAGATAGTATAGAGATAGAGCGATGGGATGCAAAGGGGAAAAGAAGAGATCAGATTGAGAAATAAATTATAATTCTCCTTAAATTGTTGCAGAGTCTTGCACAAATATAAAATACTTATTGGAGAAAAATGAAAGAGATTGTAATATATCCACGAAACGCTTTGTCTTTGTGTTTGTCTGAATGTGGATGGATGGATGTAGGCGTGTTTACATGGGTGTGTGTGTGTGGGTATATGTGCGAAATGTCCCAAACTTTTTTTTTTGTATTTTAGAAAAAAAAGTTAAGGCACCGAAATAAGAAAAAGATTCGTTTGCTACATCTTCTCCTTTCGTTTAAATCAAAACACACAGGTAAACACACACAAGTAAGAAAAGAGAGGGAGAGAGAGAGAGAGAGATAGAGAGAGAAAGACAAGGAAACAGAGAGTGGGGCGTTTTATGTATGTGTGTACATTTGGTAAATGTAGGCGGGTGGGTGTGATGTGTGCTCGCTTGCACACCAATTTTCATCCAATTAAGTTAAATTATTCACAAGACTAGAAGGGTTCGAACAAAGAAAAAATAAAAAAACATCTGACCTCTTCGATTAGTTTGAAAGAATTAATTACTAAAACACTATATCACTGGCAGTGGACTCCGCTCGAATTCACCAGCCTTCCTTAATTAAAAGTAAAGATGAGTGTGTGGTGGACACAGAGATGAAATACATATGTATATATATATATATATGCTTATGCCAATAATCAACAACAAATTAGTTGATACTAATTAGGCATATTATATATATATATATATATATGTATATATATACAACAACACAACATATTTACACACGCCAATTGGACATTTGTATAAAAAAAAGAGGAGGAGGAGGGGGGAAGAAGAAAGATAGTTGGGAAAAAAACGAAAAGAGAAAAAAAATCTCAATAAGATTAAACTGAATGGAATTTTAGATTAGTTCCAAAAATACTATCCTAACAATTTGAGATTGTTACATTATTTTGTTTTATAAAGATTGAGAAATTAAGAATTGATTAACTAATTGCTGATATTAATTTTTGATAATACGTCACCAGCTATTTATTGTTTTGATATTAGCTTATCTCGGGACCCTTATGAGTCCCAAGCACTGGGAGCGCTGTTTCGTGGTGGGCCACGGTTGAAGGAGTTGTTACTGTTGCTGAAATAGTGGTTAACGGGCATTCCACCACCGTTCATATTGCGACTCCCGCCTCCACCACTACTACCACCACCACCGTTGAAACGATCATTACGATCGTCGTTGTTGAATTGACGATAATCGCGGGAAGCAAAACCACCAGACATGTATCTACATTAAGATAGAAACAAAATTAAGTTAAAAAATAAGCTATCCAATTAGTGATATTCAACACAAACCTTCGTCCACCACCGCTGCTGCTACCATAGCGGCGTTGTCCATTACCACGATTTTCGGACATAATTTCACGACACATAGCTTCAAGGAAACGAGGAACCTCTTGCTTTGCCTCGACAATCAGTTCATACAAATCAGAAGCAATGTTGCGATTTTTGTCGTTGAAAAAAGAAGTAGCCAGGCCAAGATTACCTACACGACCAGTACGACCGATACGATGGACGTACTCCTCGATATCACTAGGCAAATCAAAATTGATGACATGCTTAACGTTTGGGATATCTAATCCACGAGCGGCTACAGCAGTAGCCACCAAAATTGGAGTTCGACCGTTACGAAAATCGTACAAAGCTTCTTCGCGTTCTATTTGAGTTCGATCTCCATGGATGCTGGACACGCAACACTCGTTACCCAGCAAGAAATGCTCCAAAGCATCGGCACCCTTTTTAGTTTCCACAAAAATTAAAGTTAACGAATCAGGTGCTAAAAGAAAGAAATAAATAATTAAATAAAAATCATCAAAAAAAAAGAGAGAAAAACAAACTAGATTGATGATATTCGTTGTTAAGTAAATCCAAAAGATAAGAGCGTTTATTGCCCTCCTCCACCCAAACAATCTTTTGAGTGATATTCTCTGAAGTACTTCCTACACGGCCAACACTCAAAAAGATGTAATCATTCAAAAAGTTTTTAGCCAATTCTTGAACCTTCTTTGGAAAAGTAGCCGAGAACATGAGTGTCTGACGAACACCAACCGGGGGCATATCATTATCTTGAACAATTTTACGAATTTGAGGCTCGAAACCCATGTCCAACATTCGATCGGCTTCATCAAGAACAAGATGTGAAATATTTTCTAGGGAAATTTTTCCTCGATCAATCATGTCAATAAGACGACCTATTGATAAGCAATAATATTATTAATAATAAGGAAAATCAAAACGAATTGTATAATATTTTGTTGAGGATCAATAAACTTACCAGGAGTAGCAACCAAAAGTTGGCAACCGTTGTCCAAATCACGCATTTGCAGTCGAGCATCAGCCCCACCATAAACAACACATGGGCGAACATTGGAACGATATGAAAACTTTTTTGCTTCATCATATATTTGAACAGCCAATTCACGGGTTGGTGCCAAAATGAGAACCAATGGAAAATGGCGACGACGTTGTGCAGGACGCTGGGGCATAGTCTTAGGACCTTCCCGAAAAACATTGTTCAAAATTGGCAAAAGGAAAGCAGCCGTTTTGCCAGATCCAGTTTGGGCACATGCCATCAAATCCAGTCGTTGCATAATGATTGGAATTGCATACTTTTGAACAGGTGTTGGATGAGTGTAGTGGCACAGATTAACACTGTTCTCAATGATGGGAGTTAATTCCAATGTGGTGTCCTGGAAAGATTCAATTGGATTGGGACAGCGATTTCCCGAAACCTGAACAGGTATGTTCTCATATTTGTTAAAATTGATTCCAGTGTGAGCATTCGAGAAGATTTGCTTCTCATACTTTTCATCGGGGTCAAGCAGCACAGTCCAATCATCATTTCTTCCACGATAACCGCCATCATTTCGATAACCATTTTCACGGTCGAATCCACTACGACCGTTCATATACTCCCCACCATTTTGGCGATTTCCACCACCATAGTCTCGCCATGAATCCGGTCCACGGTTACGATTCAAAAAAGATCCACCGCGGTTGTTAAAGCCATTACCGCCATTGCCGCCATAACCGCCTCGATCGTAGCTACGATTATAATTAGAATAACCACGATCTCTTGGTGGCTCACGATAGTTGAGATTATTATTATACCGAGGGGGCTGATTGCGATCGTAATCCCGAGATCCCTCTAAAGACAGAAAAGCATATTAAACATATAAACCATTTTAAACCCAAAAAAACACTACCTAAACGCTGATAATTAGGAGGAGTATAATCGCTAGGGGGTTGTGGAGGCTGACGTTGAATTCGTCCACGAGGAAAATTAAGTTCCAGACCAGCCAACTGAATAAGAAAGTAGAAAGGAAAAAGGAGTATGAGTCATTACATCTTATCAAAAGAGTGAAGGAGGAAGAGTAAAGGAAACAAAACAAAAGATAAAAACTCACTTGCTGCTCTAGACCTTGGATTTCATTTTGAGGATAACTCATAATAAGGAAACAAAAATTTGAAAAAAAATAAATAAAATGGATTTAGAAAATAAATTTACAAAAACAATCGGCAAAAAAAAAATTAAAACGAAGACAAAGCTTTCTTTGTGGGCACGTCGATGTCGAATGGAAAGAAATGAGCAACGTTTCGTTTTAGGTGCGTTCAGTTGAGTAGTAAGCTCTATTATGTGCTACAATAGAATGAAATAAAAAGAGAGACAGAGTTAGTTAGAGTAAGAAGAAAGAGGGAGAGAAGATTCCTTTACACAGATGATGTTACATCCAAACAATGGTATATTGTTTCTTTTTTACTTTCTTTGTTAATTAACATTATATTCTTTAATTATTATTCTTTCTAATCATTTTAAATGTTTATTTAATTTTAAATTTAAAAAATTTAATAATTATTAATATGAAAAATAATTTATTTACATTGATGATAAAAGTTTTACTAAAATTAAACTGTTTTACAACGAAAACTTTCCGGGAACAAACATATAAGCAGGCAAAAGTTTCCACTAGCTCTCTTCCTTTTCCTTTGCGTAGGCATCTCTGCACACACTTCACGTGTTGGCTTTTTTATTTTGTCTTCTTTTTGTTAACCGATTTGTTTTTTTTTGTGGCCTAAATGGGACGAGTAATTCGAAGTCAACGTAAAGGTGCCGGCTCCGTTTTTAAGAGCCACAACAAGCACCGAAAAGGAGCCCCAAAATTCCGTTCGATCGACTTCGCCGAGCGACATGGTTACCTCAAGGCAGTTGTCAAGGTATGCTTCCTTGTTTCGTTTACCTTCCTTTGTTTATCGAAAATTTATTGATGAAGCATTTCTTCATCTTTTCTACATGCTATATTACCTTTGAATTGGCATTATATACTGTTTCTAAGCTAGGATTTTATTTTAAAATTTGGAACAACCTGCTGTACATAAACATGTTAATTATTTACTATCATTTGTTTCAATAGGAAATCATCCACGATCCAGGTCGTGGTGCTCCCTTGGCTGTAGTCGTCTTTCGCGATCCATACAAGTTTAAGCTTCGCAAAGAGTTGTTCATTGCTGTCGAAGGAATGTACACTGGCCAATTTGTTTACTGCGGACTGAAGGCCAATCTTCAAATCGGTAACGTTATGCCAGTTGGACAAATGCCCGAAGGTACCGTCATCTGTAACCTTGAGGAGAAGTCGGGTGATCGAGGCAAGTTGGCTCGTGCTTCAGGCAACTACGCTACTGTAATCTCGCATAACCCTGACACTAAGGTATTATTTTTAATATTTATTATTAATTTTAGCTAACTGTTTTCATTCTTTATTCACTATAGAAAACTCGTGTTAAGTTACCATCGGGAGCCAAGAAGATTATCCAATCAACTAACCGTGCCATGATTGGTATTGTTGCTGGTGGTGGTCGTATCGACAAGCCCATCCTAAAGGCTGGTCGCGCTTACCACAAATACAAGGCTAAGCGTAACTCTTGGCCAAAGGTTAGAGGTGTGGCCATGAACCCTGTTGAGCATCCTCATGGTGGTGGTAACCATCAACACATTGGTCATGCTTCAACTGTCCGAAGAGATGCCTCGGCTGGTCGTAAAGTTGGTCTCATCGCTGCTCGTCGTACTGGTCGTATTCGTGGTGGCAAGAAAGAGGTCAAGTCCGAGAAGTAAACATTTTGTAAACATTTGAATTTTTGAATTAAAAAAAATCTTTATTTGGCTTATATAAAAAAATAATTTAACTGGAGACGTTAGATTTGGATGCCACTTGTACCGAATTTTGATTATCGGCTCCGCCTTGAGAAGGTGGCCTAGACGGAAGTGAGATAATTTTGTTTTTATTTTAGTTAATTGGCAAGAGAAGGGAGGGGGGATAGAGCATGATAATTACCTAGACGGCTGAGTCTTTGGTTTGGGCATCTTAGTAAGTCTGAAAAGTAGAAACAATAATTGTAAAATGTAAAAGGTAACAAACAACAATGGCAGAATGTGTAAAACATACAGTGCAGGCATCTCATTTTTTTCATCAAAGTTTTTCCACATTTCATAAAGATTAAGCATATATCTTGTTATCTCCAAAATTTTATCGAGATCAGTGTTTAATTCAGCAAACCATTGTTTGCAATCTTTTTGAGTTATTACACAGGCAACATGAAGACAGGCCAAAGCAATCTGATGAGGTGGGTATAGTAGGCAAACATCTAGCAAGAATATAATTGTTAGAAAGCAAAATATACGTAAGGATTCAAACGAACCTGTTCGATAGCTATCATTCACTACATTCCAAGCTGTTGGTAATATTGTTTCTTTATTGGACCAATCTTGAACAAATTGTACTAGTGGCCTATATGGATGATAAAGTACCAAACAACAGTCCATAATTTCCATTAGATAGAATTCACATTCGAGAATTTGACTTATTCTATAAGGAAATTCTTGTGGGTAAACGAATGAAAATTTATTCTTGACTAAAAGAATATAGATAGAAACAATTAGAATGAAAAGTATAGATTAGATGGAATCGATATACCTACCAACTTGCTGGCATGTTTGTATTAAACGATTATTTGATATCACACCAAATTCTTCCACCTTTGATGCAAGAAATAGACAAGTTGGTGCCATCAAAAGTGGATCAACACATTTGAATGAATTTCGTACATAGAAACGTTTAAAATAGACGATAGCAGTTGCAATGACTTGTTGTTTAACTTTTAATTGTTCACCAAGTGCTTGTATAACTATAATAAAATAAATAAAATAAGTTTCAAATATAAAATAAATAAAAGAAGCTTACAATTTGAAAAGAATATCATCAATTTTTGATATTCTTCATCGCTCAATATCTTCATATCATAGTTTCGTTCACGACATAGATCTTGTTTAGTTATCAACCATTGTTGACTATTAAAAAAAATTTTTTTTAAATTATTTTAGATTTTTAAACAAAGTGATTACTCACAAATGAGAACTTTTCCAAAAACTTCCGGACATTTTGTAATCTAAAAAAAAGAAGAAAACGAAGATGAAGACAATATTTATGTAATCATACAGCAAAAGTATATAAACAATCAAAATCACTTATGACAAAACCTTACACTGAATACAAATGAGTGTTAACAAACAAAAAATGGGAAAACTTTTCTTCATTTCTTTTTACAAAAAGAAATGTTTACGAAAATTTGATAATTGTAAAGCCAAGTTGGCTTTGAACAAAGACTATTGGAAGAAAGATAATTTATATCTTCCACTGAATTAAAGATCTGAACTTCTAACTCTTTCATTATTGGTCAAACATTTTGTTTAATTGGAGCATGTCAAATATGAAATAAAAAGTTTTTATCATTAATAGGCATTTTTAATTATTATTATTGGTTACCAACGATGTGAATGGCCTTACGACCACCATCTCAGGCTGGTGGTCTTACAGGGTTAGGTGTTATAAAGTTGTATAAGACATGAATCAAATATTAATCAATAGTAGTTGATTGCTTTATCAACACACAATGTCAAAGTTTAGAGAAGTTCTTGGTTTATTTTGTCTCTATTTGTTGTTCTGTCTGAGTGTTTCATAATGTATCAACAGTCGAACAGTTGATTTTTAGCAGAGGTAAAGCAATATAAAAGTTAAGGAACTAAGTAGATAAGGAGATAATCGTTTGTGGTCATATACTACTAACATCCATGAATCAAAAATAAGATTTTGCACCGAATTTGAGTTCAATCGGTTCAATGCCTAAATGTTTTTCAATTCATTTTCCAAAAGAATGATATTCAACATTGTATTCAATGCATCCTTAAGGCTTGTTTGAGTAATTCATGAAGACTTTAGTCAGTCGTTTAATCTCTTCTTTTTTCTTGATAGGTTTTGATTGTCTCCCAAATATCTCATCCTTAAAAGTACCATTAAGGAAAGTTCCAATTGATATTTTTTTTGTATGTGAATTATTAAATTATCCTAATCGATACTATCGGTAAATCGTCTCAAAGTTGTGTGTTTTAAATTAAATCTGAATAGAAAAATCTTCTTGTATGGGAAGAGAATTGATCAAATTGTTTCGCCAATATAGTCATTTAATAGCCCATGATTTGTTGTATGATTTGTCATAAAATTCAACTTCCATCTACTTCAAATTCTAATTCATATTGATTGGGTTTATTTTTTTTTCTTTGATTATCACTTTTTTACTTCGAAATGTTACGCCCTTTTCATATTGTTCTATTGTCATTTATTTGTCTAACATTATCTGTCTATTGTAAAGACAACAATGAGAAACCCGATTGGGCAAAGAAGGATATTCGTGATTATAATGATGCCGATCTAGAACGCCTTCTTGAACAATGGGAAGAGGGTGATGAACCTTTACCGGAGGATGAGAAACCGGAATACCTTCGACAGCCACCAAAGATTGATATGTCAAAATTGGATTTCTCCAATCCTGAGCAAGCCATGAAATTAAGTAAACAAGGTAAAACATTGATGATGTTTGTTTCGGTTTCAGGTAGTCCAAGTCAGCAAGAAACGGAGACGATTACATCAATTTGGCAATCTAGTTTACAGAATAGTCATATAATCGCTGAGCGATTTATGATTGATGGTAATCGAGCTATTTTTATGTTTAAGGATGGATCACAAGCTTGGGATGCTAAAGATTTTCTTATTGAACAAGATCGCTGCCAAAGTGTATCTATTGAAGGGCAAGTGTTTCCTGGGAAAAACAATGCTCACACTGAATTGTGAATAGATTGCCTTCAATAGCTTCTCATTATTTTTGTTTGAAAATGTTTAAAAGCAAATGTATATTAATAAAATGTATTATTTTTTTATTGTTTATAAATTAAACAAATTTTCGTCTTGATTTTTTTCTTTGATTTTTCATACACTTTGGACAATTACCAATGTTGCTAGCTACCTGACATTGTGAGCCAACAAAACCTTTCTTACATCGACATCGATTCACGCCAATACATCGGCCACCGTTTAGGCATGGAATTTGGCATTTGGAATATTCACATCTGTTTATGATAATGTTTGTCAATTAAAGAATAATACAATTCATTCATTCGATTGAATATTACCTTAGTCCATAATAACCACGACGACAAGAGCATTTATCCTTTTGAACACATTTCCCACCGTTGAGACATTTTCGATTGCATATACCACCCTTGTGTTGGAAGATGAAGAGAAGTTTAGTATTTGATCAACAACAAAAAAAATAAGAAAAATAATGAATAGAACTCACTTCACAGTGTAGCCCTTGGAATCCGTGAGAGCAGACACAGATTCCCGGTGCAATGCAAGTGCCACCGTTCATACACTGTGGATAGCATAAAGCCGACTCACAATATTTACCCAGGAAGCCTAAAAAATAGAATTCAATTAACAAATTTAATGAATTAAGTGATAAATACCTGTTGGGCAAACACAGATTTTATCTTTGTTACATTTACCATTGCCACACTTTTTGTCACATTCAGGATCGGGACTATGACGATCGAAGGCACATTGTTTCTGTAATTTAAGTTTGATCGGCGTGCCCGGTAAATGTTGATTGGTATCATAATCAATAATTCGTAGGCCAATTGTAAAAGTGGCTATACCCGATGAGTTACCAATGCACGGTATAAATACTTGAAATATATCCGACTTTTTTGGTATTAATCCTTTAGCATCGATCGATATGACTGGTGCATCGAGTATACTTTTATTATATGATTGCAGCTCATAGAAATCATATCTATAGCTTCGGCTTTCACCCGATTTCCATGTGAAATTGACCGAAGTAACTTCTGATGGAATGACCGGTAGGTATTTTTCAAAATTTGGATCGAGCACATATGGTAGTACAGAGCCATCGACGATAGCATAAATTTTCATTGGAAAACCTAAAATGAAAGTAGTAGAGAAGAAGTCGATTGATCAAAATAATAAATATAGATTTTAAAATCATCTTTAATCATACCATTAAAAAATTGTTTCACTTGCACCTCATCGATCCAAAGTGAAATATCACTTTCTTTATTATTCAATGAAGAGGAAATCTCCTGACTACCAACAAATTGTGTGAATATTAATGAGAACATTAGATTTAAATAAACAATCATCACAATAATTAAGATGGCACGCAATGGCATCTCGTTGCCTTAAATCTATTATCTAATTAATTAATTTTAGAATATATATATTTATATATATATTTGAAATATATTTGGCACAATATTAGATCAAATTAAGATCATAATCGATTCTTATCAACTCTCCTTATTCTTAATACATTCTTTCTCATTATAGAACATAAAAAGAGAATGTTCATTAATTAATTAGTCAAGTAATTAAAAAGTCTAATGAATGAAAATCACAGCCTAATGGGAACAGTTGTTGCTGTTGTTTGTTTATTGTTGTTGTTGTTGTTGTTGTGGTTGTTGTTTGTTGTATGAAGACAAACACGATAGGCGTGGGCCACACCACATGACACTAGAGAATAATTGTCTTCTAAGTCACTTTATTTATTTATTTTTCATTTATTTATTATTTTTATATTTATCAATTTATTGAAATAAAACCATTTAGGTAAATAAATTCAATTATATATATATATTAAACAACAAAATAATAATCAATTGGAAACATTTGTTGATTATTGGCCAACGCCACTAAATAAAGATTTAAACAATTCATCCCTTGCCTCATCGGGCATTGTTGTCATATCGATTGGAGCCATAAAATTCACCAACTTCTCTTGAACATTGTAACGTATCTTCCTTCCTTTACTGGCCTTTGTATCAACTTTTTTCTTAATTTTATTTCTTAACCTTTGTATCTCGACATATTTTCTAAATGTGGTGGCAGTATCTTGTACATTGTCATTATTATTCTCAATGACATCTTTAAGAAGGATATGATAGAAATCATCATCGTTATAGATCTCATTTAGATTCTCCGTCTCATCTGTTGCGCCGATAATGGTATAATCCGAACGTTTAACTTTGGTACGATTAATGAGGCGGGCCTTATTCTGTAGAATGTTTACTATCGAATCCGTTGGGCTAATGTCAAAAGATGAAAAATTTTTAAGTTTTGTATGAACGAAACGTGTCCTATTGAACCAATCGTCTAAGATGTTTGGATAATTTTCTCTCAATGAACAAAAACGTTTTGGATGATGTCCTTCAGGTAGATCGATCGCTTTCCTTTTTTCATTGATTTCTTCACCAAGTTTAATATGTGAATTGATTTCCAATAAATTTTTGTAAAATTTTCGAATCATTTTTCTCGATTCATTCAATAATTCCTTTAGCAAGATAGATTTAGAATTAGAAATTGATGAAAAATGTTGACTCTGTGGCAATCGATTGATTAATTGCATCAATTTTTGAAATTTGATTCTTGTCTCGAATAGATTATCATAAATGAGAAGTTGATTTTTAACTGAATTAGCTTTAGACATTTGTTTATCAATGTCGAGATTAAGAAAATTGGCTGATTGTTCATCGGAATTTTGGTCGATATTTTGAACTTCTTCATCTTTATTGTTTTGGCTCTCGTTCTTTTTATAATCCTCGCCATCTTCATCAGCATCATCATTATTATCATCCTCTTCATTATCTGCTTCTATTCCTAAATTATCTTCTTCATCTTCTCCTTCTCCATTTTCCTCTTCTTCATCATAAAACGATTCATCATCAATATCATCTTCCGCTTCATTATCATCTTGAACAGAAAGATCGCTTTTGCTCTCATCATCCGATTGTTCCAACAATTTACGTTCGATTTTCTTCCCAGAATATCTATTTTAAAATTTAACAAAAATTAATAAAACAATATTTCAAAATACATTTAATAAAAAGAAGGAAGAAAAAAAGGAAAAACATACTTTTTATCTACAGATGAAAGGAGTTGAATCTGTTTCTTTTTGATGGAGCTATACCCTTGGACATCGACTTTATCAACACCAGTCTCTTTATAGAGTGTTGAAGCATTCCCATCAAACTGAAGCTCATCCTCATCGTCTAGTAATGGTTCAGGATTTAATAAAGTTTTCAATTCATCCGATAATAGTTTAGAATGAGCCATATTGTTTAATGAATGCCTTGGAGAATGTAAATTAAAGATTGGGAGAACACATGGCATGCCATTGAATTATTTCTTTCTTTTTTTGCCCCGAACATTACGTCATCTGGTGAAGGAAGAAATAACCACAAACAGAATTGCTCACTGAGCGATGAGACCTCTCTCTCTCTCTCTCTCTCTCTCTCTCTCCCTCTCTCTGTCCTATCTCTCTCTATCTCTCATCTATGTTGGATGTGTCAAATTGTTTTTTCTTGCCTTCCAATTCCCTCAATCTCTGGGCGTTAAGCTTGCATTCTATTTATATTCACATTTATTATACACATATATTTATATTTTAGTAAGTCCATTTCTATAATTAATATTAATTAATATTAATTTATAATCTTATTTCTTTAGAGATGACTGATGCCAAGTATTTTGCAAACACCAAAAAAGGTGAAATATTCGAGCTCAAAAGTGAGCTGAATAGCGATAAGAAAGAGAAACGCCGAGAGGCGGTTAAAAAGGTAATCGCCTCGATGACGGTTGGAAAAGATGTTTCAGCACTTTTCCCCGATGTTATCAATTGCATGCAGACGGATAATTTGGAACTCAAAAAATTGGTTTATCTGTATTTGATGAATTATGCCAAAAGTCAACCAGATTTGGCTATTATGGCAGTGAACACCTTCGTCAGAGATTGTGATGATCCCAATCCTCTCATTCGGGCTTTGGCTGTTCGAACAATGGGCTGTATACGTGTTGATAAGATTACCGAGTATTTATGCGAACCATTACGCAAATGTTTACGAGATGAAGATCCATATGTTCGCAAAACGGCAGCCGTTTGTGTGGCTAAATTGCATGACATCAATGCACAAATGGTTGAAGAGCAAGGTTTTCTTGATCTTCTTTGCAATCTTCTTTCCGATTCCAATCCAATGGTGGTGGCCAATGCTGTAGCAGCCTTATCGGAGATTAATGAAGCTTCCACTACTGGTAAATTGTTGGTCGAGTTCGATATTCAATCGATAAACAAATTATTGACTGCTTTGAACGAGTGCAATGAATGGGGACAGGTGTTCATCCTTGATGCGCTTACCAATTATACGCCTAAAGATGAACGAGAGGCGCAGAGTATCTGCGAACGAGTTACTCCTCGCCTTGCACATGCTAACGCTGCCGTGGTGTTGAGCACTGTTAAAGTTTTGATGAAATTTATGGAACTCATTCCAGCTGATTCTGATTTTGTCACCACATTGACTAAGAAGTTGGCACCTCCTTTGGTGACTTTGTTGTCCAGTGAGCCCGAAGTTCAATATGTGGCACTTCGTAACATTAATCTCATCGTTCAGAAGCGAACTGACATTCTCAAACAGGAAATGAAAGTCTTCTTTGTCAAGTACAATGACCCAATCTATGTCAAGTTAGAAAAGTTAGACATTATGATTCGTTTAGCATCACAAACGAACATTAATCAAGTCTTATTGGAACTTAAAGAATATGCAACTGAAGTAGATGTGGACTTTGTTCGTAAAGCAGTTCGAGCCATTGGTCGTTGTGCCATCAAAGTAGAACAATCGGCCGAACGTTGTGTAGCTACTTTGCTCGAATTGATTCAAACTAAGGTGAATTATGTCGTACAGGAGGCTATTGTTGTTATTAAGGATATCTTCCGAAAGTATCCCAACAAATACGAGAGCATTATCTCTACTCTTTGCGAAAATTTGGACACCTTAGATGAACCTGAGGCTCGGGCATCGATGATCTGGATTATAGGCGAATATGCTGAACGTATCGATAATGCTGATGAATTGTTGGAGAGTTTTCTGGAAGGATTCCACGATGAGAATACGCAAGTACAGCTTCAATTGTTGACTGCCATTGTTAAGCTGTTCTTGAAACGACCAACGGAGACACAAGATTTAGTACAGCAAGTTCTTAGTCTAGCTACCCAGGACAGCGATAATCCCGACTTGCGTGATAGAGGCTTTATCTATTGGCGTCTTCTATCAACTGATCCAACGGCTGCCAAGGATGTTGTTTTAGCCGAGAAGCCATTGATTTCTGAAGAGACCGACCTTCTTGAGCCAACACTATTGGATGAGCTGATTTGTCATATTGGTACACTAGCTTCTGTCTATCATAAGCCACCGTCATCGTTTGTTGAAGGAAAAGGTGGAAATCTTCGTAAAACTCTTGTTTCGCGCAATGGATCTAGTAGCGTTGCTGTTGAACCGCAAGCAACGGTTATACCTGCTGCCGATAGTCTTATTGGTGATTTGCTTAGTCTTGACATTAGTGCCCCATCCCAGCCTGTTGGATATTCTTCAAATGCAGACATTCTCGGAAATGGACTCGATAGTCTTCTTGGTGGTAGTGGTGGTGGTAGTGCTGCTGCTGCTGCTGGCAGTAGTACTACTACTGGTGCTGCTGGTGTTGAGACTCCCAGTGCACCACTTGCTTCCTCTTCTGGCCTTTTGGGTGACATTTTTGATTTGGATTCAGCTGGAGGCGCTTCTTCTTACACTCCACCTAAACAAGTAAATATATTCATTTAAAAAATATATTAATTTTTAACAATTTTTATTTAAATATTTAGATTTGGCTTCCAGCCGTACGTGGTAAAGGTTTAGAGATAAGTGGGACATTTAGCCGACGAGGTGGGCAGATTCACATGGAGATGACATTCTCTAATCGTGCCATGCAAGCAATGGGAGGTTTCGCCATTCAATTCAATAAGAACAGTTTTGGCCTGGCACCATCACCGTTGCAAGTTCCTTCACCATTGCAGCCGAATGGAAATGCCGATGTGGATATAGTGTTGAACACTAATGGGCCCGTACAAAAAATGGACCCATTAACTAGTCTTCAAGTGGCCGTCAAGAATAATGTTGACGTCTTCTATTTCAGTACTACCATTCCCATTAATGTCTTTTGTGTTGAAGATGGAGCAATGGATAAGCGAGTCTTTCTCACCACCTGGAAGGACATTCCATCACAGAATGAGATACAGTTTACAATCGAAAATGTTACATTGAATGTTGAACAAGTTTCACAAAAGTTACAATCGAACAATGTTTTCACCATTGCTCGACGCCATGTGGAAGGTCAAGATATGCTCTACCAATCGATGAAGTTGACGAACAATATTTGGGTTTTGGCTGAGCTGAAGATACAACCGGGAAGCACCACATTCACCTTGTCATTGAAAGCTAGAGTGACTGATGTGGCCACACCAGTACATCAAATCTATGAAATGATTCTACACGACCAACAACAATAATCTCAATCTCGATTTGCATAAAATAAAATATTTTATTATTTTATAATTATATATATATATATATATATAAATATATTATATATATATTAATTAATTATTTGTATTACAAGTCGAATTATTATGTGGCTAAAAGAAAAATCACAAAACTAACATTGTATCACAGTTGTCGTTTGTATTCCAAGTATTTTGTTGATAATTTCGTCTTTAGCTATCACAGATATGTAAGAATGTTCACTACGATCGATTCTTCGTTTCAATCTTTCCTCAAGTTGATTAGGTAAAGCTGTTTTATTGAATTGTTTGCTTTCCAATTTAGTTATCTTTACTTCGTTATATTTATTCACAAATTCGTTTTCATTCATTTTCAACAATATAAGAATATCGCAAAGCAAATAAAAGAAACTGAAGGTGTTTTGAAAAAAAAATTGTAATCAATAAATGGTTTTTTTTGTTCTTTAAGAATTTGGATTAAATTGTAAAACTTACATATTGGGCTGACTGTTAAGTTGGTAGGCAACCACAAATGGTTTCTCACTCGCTTCGATTTGTAATTCAACATTTTCTTCATCATCCGGTGGTAGATCAGTAAAGAGATCGTATCCATTCTCTGTTTTTAATAAACAATGATAAACACTAAGTCCAAGAATTGATCGTTAGAGATTTACCTGAGAGATCATTAGTAAACTTCCATAA
>CAJUYD010000237.1:0-18092 GCA_910591665.1 Ectemnius continuus
TTTTACAAAGAAAACACTCATTGTCGCCAAAATCAGCACTGGAGATGCGCAGAACTAGAGTATTCGATTACAAGCTCCATTAGCGTGATAGAAAATGCGTATTATGTGTATGTAACATGGTAAATTACGCTTTCTACGTCATTTTACAAAGAGACACTCATTGTTGCCAAAATCAGCACTACAGAAGCGCAGAACCAGAGTATTCGATTACCGGCTCCATTAGCATGGTATAAACGCATATTACGTGTAAATAACATGGTAAATTACGCTTTCTACGTCATTTTACAAAGAAAACACTCATTGTTGCCAAAATCAGCAGTAGAGATGCGCAGAACCAGAGTATTCGATTCCAAGCTCCGTTAGCGTGATAGAAAATGCGTATTACGTGTAAATAACATGGTAAATTACGCTTTCTACGTCATTTTACAAAGAAAACACTCATTTTTGTCAAAATCAGAGGTTCAGATGCGCAGAAACAGGGTATTCGATTACAAGCTCCATTAGCGTGATAGAAAATGCGTATTATGTGTATATAACATGGAAAATTACGCTTTCTACGTCATTTTACAAAGAAAACACTCATTGTTGCCAAAATCAGCAGTAGAGATGCGCAGAACCAGAGTATTCGATTCCAAGCTCCATTACCATGGTGTAAATGCATATTATGTGTAAATGACATTCTAAATGACGCTTTCTACGTCATTTTACAAAGAAAACACCCATTGTTGCCAAAATCAGCACTACAGAAGCGCAGAACCAGAGTATTCGATTACCGGCTCCCTTAGCATGGTATAAACTCATATTACGTGTAAATAACATTCTAAATTACGCTTTCTACGTCGTTTTACAAAGAAAACACTCATTGTTGCCAAAATCAGAGGTTCAGATGCGCAGAAACAGGGTGTTCGATTACAAGCTCCATTACCATGGTGTAAATGCATATTATGTGTAAATAACATTCTAAATTACGCCTTCTACGTCATTTTATAAAGAAAACACTCATTTTTGTCAAAATCGGAGGTTCAGATGCGCAGAAACAGGGTATTCGATTACAAGTTCCACTAGCATGATAGAAAATGCGTATTATGTGTATATAACATGGTAAATTACGCTTTCTACGTCATTTTACAAAGAAAACACTCATTGTTGCCAAAATCAGCACTAGAGATGCGCAGAACCAGAGTATTCGATTACAAGCTCCACTAGCATGATAGAAAATGCATATTATGTGTAAATGACATTCTAAATGACGCTTTCTACGTCATTTTACAAAGAAAACACTCATTGTTGCCAAAATCAGCAGTAGAGATGCGCAGAACCAGAGTATTCGATTCCAAGCTCCATTACCATGGTGTAAATGCATATTATGTGTAAATGACATTCTAAATGACGCTTTCTACGTCATTTTACAAAGAAAACACCCATTGTTGCCAAAATCAGCACTACAGAAGCGCAGAACCAGAGTATTCGATTACCGGCTCCCTTAGCATGGTATAAACGCATATTACGTGTAAATAACATTCTAAATTACGCTTTCTACGTCGTTTTACAAAGAAAACACTCATTGTTGCCAAAATCAGAGGTTCAGATGCGCAGAAACAGGGTGTTCGATTACAAGCTCCATTACCATGGTGTAAATGCATATTATGTGTAAATGACATTCTAAATGACGCTTTCTACGTCATTTTACAAAGAAAACACCCATTGTTGCCAAAATCAGCACTACAGAAGCGCAGAACCAGAGTATTCGATTACCGGCTCCCTTAGCATGGTATAAACGCATATTATGTGTAAATAACAATCTAAATTACGCCTTCTACGTCATTTTATAAAGAAAACACTCATTTTTGTCAAAATCGGAGGTTCAGATGCGCAGAAACAGGGTATTCGATTACAAGTTCCACTAGCATGATAGAAAATGCGTATTATATGTATATAACATGGTAAATTACGCTTTCTACGTCATTTTACAAAGAAAACACTCATTGTTGCCAAAATCAGAGGTTCAGATGCGCAGAAACAGGGTATTCGATTACAAGCTCCGTTAGCGTGATAGAAAATGCGTATTATGTGTATATAACATGGTAAATTACGCTTTCTACGTCATTTTACAAAGAAAACACTCATTTTTGTCAAAATCGGAGGTTCAGATGCGCAGAAACAGGGTATTCGATTACAAGCTCCACTAGCATGATAGAAAATGCGTATTATGTGTATATAACATGGTAAATTACGCTTTCTACGTCATTTTACAAAGAAAACACTCATTGTCGCCAAAATCAGCACTGGAGATGCGCAGAACTAGAGTATTCGATTACAAGCTCCATTAGCGTGATAGAAAATGCGTATTATGTGTATGTAACATGGTAAATTACGCTTTCTACGTCATTTTACAAAGAAAACACTCATTTTTGTCAAAATCGGAGGTTCAGATGCGCAGAAACAGGGTATTCGATTACAAGCTCCACTAGCATGATAGAAAATGCGTATTATGTGTATATAACATGGTAAATTACGCTTTCTACGTCATTTTACAAAGAAAACACTCATTGTTGCCAAAATCAGCACTAGAGATGCGCAGAACTAGAGTATTCGATTACAAGCTCCACTAGCATGATAGAAAATGCGTATTATGTGTAAATGACATTCTAAATGACGCTTTCTACGTCATTTTACAAAGAAAACACTCATTGTTGCCAAAATCAGCACTACAGAAGCGCAGAACCAGAGTATTCGATTACCGTCTCCATTAGCATGGTATAAACGCATATTACGTGTAAATAACATGGTAAATTACGCTTTCTACGTCATTTTACAAAAAAACACTCATTTTTGTCAAAATCAGAGGTTCAGATGCGCAGAAACAGGGTATTCGATTACAAGCTCCATTAGCGTGATAGAAAATGCGTATTATGTGTATATAACATGGTAAATTACGCTTGCTACGTCATTTTACAAAGAAAACACTCATTGTTGCCAAAATCAGCAGTAGAGATGCGCAGAACCAGAGTATTCGATTACCGGCTCCCTTAGCATGGTATAAACGCATATTACGTGTAAATAACATTCTAAATTACGCTTTCTACGTCGTTTTACAAAGAAAACACTCATTGTTGCCAAAATCAGAGGTTCAGATGCGCAGAAACAGGGTGTTCGATTACAAGCTCCATTACCATGGTGTAAATGCATATTATGTGTAAATAACATTCTAAATTACGCCTTCTACGTCATTTTATAAAGAAAACACTCATTTTTGTCAAAATCGGAGGTTCAGATGCGCAGAAACAGGGTATTCGATTACAAGTTCCACTAGCATGATAGAAAATGCGTATTATGTGTATATAACATGGTAAATTACGCTTTCTACGTCATTTTACAAAGAAAACACTCATTGTTGCCAAAATCAGCACTAGAGATGCGCAGAACTAGAGTATTCGATTCCAAGCTCCATTACCATGGTATAAACGCATATTATGTGTAAATAACATTCTAAATGACGCTTTCTACGTCATTTTACAAAGAAAACACTCATTGTTGCCAAAATCAGCACTAGAGATGCGCAGAACCAGAGTATTCGATTACAAGCTCCACTAGCATGATAGAAAATGCATATTATGTGTAAATGACATTCTAAATGACGCTTTCTACGTCATTTTACAAAGAAAACACTCGTTGTTGCCAAAATCAGAGGTTCAGATGCGCAGAAACAGGGTATTCGATTACAAGCTCCGTTAGCGTGATAGAAAATGCGTATTATATGTATATAACATGGTAAATTACGCTTTCTACGTCATTTTACAAAGAAAACACTCATTGTTGCCAAAATCAGCACTAGAGAAGTGCAGACCCAGAGTATTCGACTACCGGCTCCGTTAGCATGGTATAAACGCATATTACGTGTAAATAACATGGTAAATTACGCTTTCTACGTCATTTTACGAAAAAAAACACTCATTTTTGTCAAAAACAGAGGTTCAGATGCGCAGAAACAGGGTATTCGATTACAAGCTCCATTAGCGTGATAGAAAATGCGTATTATATGTATATAACATGGTAAATTACGCTTTCTACGTCATTTTACAAAGAAAACACTCATTGTTGCCAAAATCAGAGGTTCAGATGCGCAGAAACAGGGTATTCGATTACAAGCTCCATTAGCGTGATAGAAAATGCGTATTATGTGTATATAACATGGAAAATTACGCTTTCTACGTCATTTTACAAAGAAAACACTCATTGTTGCCAAAATCAGAGGTTCAGATGCGCAGAAACAGGGTATTCGATTACAAGCTCCATTAGCGTGATAGAAAATGCGTATTATGTGTATATAACATGGAAAATTACGCTTTCTACGTCATTTTACAAAGAAAACACTCATTGTTGCCAAAATCAGAGGTTCAGATGCGCAGAAACAGGGTGTTCGATTACAAGCTCCATTACCATGGTGTAAATGCATATTATGTGTAAATAACATTCTAAATTACGCCTTCTACGTCATTTTATAAAGAAAACACTCATTTTTGTCAAAATCGGAGGTTCAGATGCGCAGAAACAGGGTATTCGATTACAAGTTCCACTAGTATGATAGAAAATGCGTATTATGTGTATATAACATGGTAAATTACGCTTTCTACGTCATTTTACAACGAAAACACTCATTTTTGTCAAAATCGGAGGTTCAGATGCGCAGAAACAGGGTATTCGATTACAAGCTCCACTAGCATGATAGAAAATGCGTATTATGTGTATATAACATGGTAAATTACGCTTTCTACGGCATTTTACAAAGAAAACACTCATTTTTGTCAAAATCGGAGGTTCAGATGCGCAGAAACAGGGTATTCGATTACAAGTTCCACTAGCATGATAGAAAATGCGTATTATGTGTATATAACATGGTAAATTACGCTTTCTACGTCATTTTACAAAGAAAACACTCATTTTTGTCAAAATCGGAGGTTCAGATGCGCAGAAACAGGGTATTCGATTACAAGCTCCACTAGCATGATAGAAAATGCGTATTATGTGTATATAACATGGTAAATTACGCTTTCTACGTCATTTTACAAAGAAAACACTCATTGTCGCCAAAATCAGCACTAGAGATGCGCAGAACTAGAGTATTCGATTACAAGCTCCATTAGCGTGATAGAAAATGCGTATTATGTGTATATAACATGGAAAATTACGCTTTCTACGTCATTTTACAAAGAAAACACTCATTGTCGCCAAAATCAGCACTGGAGATGCGCAGAACTAGAGTATTCGATTACAAGCTCCATTAGCATGATAGAAAATGCGTATTATGTGTATATAACATGGTAAATTACGCTTTCTACGTCATTTTACAAAGAAAACACTCATTGTTGCCAAAATCAGCACTAGAGATGCGCAGAACTAGTGTTCGGTCGCAGCGACCATAGACCAAGCGATTTAGCGGCGAAGCGAGTCGATAAGGGATTAGGAGCTCCGATGCCTAGTGCGGATCGCTAGGCATCGGCGCTGGCGAATTTCCTCCCTCTTCCCTCTGACGAGTGGTGGCAGCCCGAGCGACGTTGCGCGTCGCTCGCGGATTTTCCCCTCTAGCTTCCGGCAACACGGCGTGTCGCTCGCTTCGGCCCTCTCTTCGATCCTCGATCAGCTGCAGCACGGACGTGTTTTTGTTTGCTCTCGGTTCGGATATCTTCGATTAACGGTCAGCTCGGCTCCTCAAGTTTGTCTAAAACTTCGGTCAATCCTCGCTATCGGCTATCCAGTACGCGGAAATTCCGCAGTACTGCGTGTGCTACGGTTTTGGTGTTCCTCGCAACTCTTTCTTGTGTTAACGGTGTTCCTCTGACGAGGTTGAATAAACTGTGAATTGTTCCTCAAAAACCAGACTAGTTACTTTCCGTATCTCTCTCTCCTAACCCAGGTCCTCAAGTAACATTTTGGTCCTTCGAGCCGGATCCTGGTGAGAGAGCTAGTCTGGTCAGTGCGGTTTCCTCACAGAGAAGTTCGGACTTTCCTCTGTGTCGGTTAACGGACGACAGTTCAAATTCGGACGGCCATCTTTCACCTCGGGTGAGTGCCTCAGTGCTGTGATAGTGCAGTGCGAACGGTGTTCCGCAGCATCCGAGTGACATTAAACTGACTTCGGCATATCGGCATCGGGACTCCGCAACATGCCTCCGAAACCTCAACCGGTTACCGAGGAGCCGGTGGTTGAGCCGGTTGCTGAGCCATCGTGCTCCTCCGGGCCCGCTCTCACGGTCCCAGCGCCACCTCCCGTCGAGAAGGCTAAGGCGGCTCGGGCGAAGTCTCCGGCCACCATCAAGCGGGAGCTCGAGGCCGCTGCGGCTGCGAAGCCTCCTCCGCCATCTGGCGGTTGCACCTCAATGAAGGTGACCACCCAGATGGCTCGGCTCTCCTCTCTTCGGGCCACCCTCAAACGGCTACGGGAGCCGGAATCGGCCTCCCTCACCGTCACGGAGCTCGAAGCCACTCGCGACGAGACCTCTTCTCGTTGGGAGAAGTTTAACTCGGTTCACGAGCACATCGAGGACGCATGCACGACGGACTTCCTCTCGCACCCCTACGTCGCTGACGACGTCTACAAACAGTGCAGCGACGTAGTGGAGTGCATACGCACTCGTGTGGCCTACCTCCTGGACGTCACCCAACGGTCATCCGCTCGACCCGGTCCTTCCTCAAGTCCTCACGGTGGTTCCTCGACTCGGCGTCCTCTCCCGGAGATCGCGCTACCCACGTTCTCCGGGGAGTACTCCTCTTGGATTCCCTTCCGGGACCTCTTTACCGCGCTTGTTCGTGAGAACAAGCAGATAACAGATGTCGAGCGGATGCATTACCTCCGGACCAGCCTCACGGGCGATGCAGCGCGCCTCATCGCCAACCTCCCGGTCTCTGGCGAGGCCTTCAAATCGGCATGGGATTCCCTCCTCAACCGCTACGACAACAAACGGATGCTCGTAGCGGCGCACCTCGACACCCTCCTCGGCGGCTCTCCGATTCCGGCTCGGTCAGCGACGGCGCTCAATAGCCTCCTCCACAGCCTCACGGAAGCGTGTAACGCCCTCAAAGCGTTGGGAGCACCCATCGAGAGCTGGGACTGGATGCTCGTCCACGTAGTCGCTAGACGCCTCCACCCTTCAGCTCGTGAAGCGTGGGAGATGAAGGCCAGCCAGTCCTCTGACCCTCCCACCTTCTCGCAGCTGAAGAAGCACCTCACGGACCTCGCCCGGGCTCTGGAGACCATCCACGTCTCCAAGACGGACGAGCCCTCCTCCTCGCGGAACACCGGAGCTTCCTCAACGGCTGCCTCAAAACCGGGCTCCCTCTCCGGACGGCTCTCGACGGCACGGGCCCACTTGGCTTCCGCTCCCTCCTCGTACGTCGGCGAGCTGGGAAAGTGCGCGTATTGTGGCGCCGCGCATTTCATCGGCACGTGTGGGCAGTTCCGCGCCCTCTCGAACCTCGAACGGCGGGAGTTCGTAACCAGCCAACGGCTGTGTTACAATTGCCTCGGTCAGCACAGCGTCAACGTGTGCAAGACCAAGCAACGGTGCCGTGAATGTGATCGGCCGCACCACACATCCATCCATGTGGGACGGCCGACTCCTCCAAACCAAGCTGCAATCTCCGGTCAACCCTCGACCTCTAGTGCGGCTCGCACGGCACCGTCCTCCGGCTCCACCTCAACGACGCCTCATCATTGAGGACACGGGGCATTGACCTCCTCGGACGGCCTCTCCACTCGGACTGCCTCACGGACTACCTCAAGGACAGCGGTTCTCCTCGCCACCTGTCAGGCGTTCCTCCACGACTCCAACGGACTTCCTCATCGGGTGCGGCTGCTGATTGATCCAGGATCCGAACTCTCGTTCGTTTCCGAGAAGCTCGTCCAGCAGCACAACCTCATCCGACACGGAGCATCAATTCAAATCATCGGGATTGGCGGTACACACTCCGGCCAGACTCGTGGCATCGTAAGCTGTCAGTTATCCTCACTTTATTCTACATGTTCTATCGACATAGACGCTCATGTATTGTCAAGGTTAATGCCCGTTCTCCCTTCGTTCACGGCGGCAACCCAGCAATGGGATCACTTGACGGACTTAAATCTCGCGGATCCGGAATTTCTCGTTCCTCGCTCAGTTGACTTTATCATCGGTGCGGATGCATACGGACTCCTCGTGAAGCCGGAATTACGTAAAGGCAATCCTCACTCCCCGGTAGCTCAGAACTCACTTTTCGGATGGTTCGTCCTCGGCCCAGTGACAGATTCGGGCAGTGCGGTCGGTCTCGCGCATCATGTGTCGGTCGACCGTGATCTCCTCGAATTGCGCGGCCTCTTAGAAAAGTTCTGGGTGCAAGAGGAGGCCCCCTCCACCACGGAACATCTCCTCAGTCCGGAAGAGCAGGAATGTGAGTCCCATTTTTTGGCGACACATTCGCGGGATTCCTCCGGACGATACATCGTCCGGCTGCCCCTCAAGAAACCTCGGAGTCAACTCGGCGACTCCTTCCGCACGGCTTCACGGCTATTAGTTCGGTTGCAACGACGGCTTTCCCGCGATCCAACTTACAAGGAGCTCTATGACTCCTTCCTCACGGAATATGAACGCTTGGCGCATATGGTGCGGGCTCCGCGCAGCCCCCCCTCCTCGTCGGTCTGCTACTATCTCCCCCACCACGGCGTGCTCCGTGAAGCGAGCACGACGACGAAATTACGGGTCGTGTTCAACGGCTCGAGCGCGACGAGCTCCGGATTGTCTCTCAACGACATCTTACACACGGGCGCCAAGCTTCAACGGGATATCTCGGACATCCTCCTCTGGATACGGCGGCATCGGTTCATCTTCGCAACGGACATCACGAAGATGTTTCGGCAAATCCTCGTCCATCCGGACGATTGGGATTTACAACGGATACTCTGGCAAGACTCGGACGGAAACGAAGTGCCCTACCGCCTCACAACGGTCACTTATGGAACTCGGACGGCTCCCTTCCTCGCGGTACGGGTACTCCTCCAATTGGCGGAAGACGAAGGAAGTCGGTTCCCCGCGGCCATCGCCCCTCTTACAAAGGGACGATATGTCGACGACATCTTCGGCGGGGCCGATAAGCTGACTGACCTCGTTGACCAAGCACGGCAACTCATCGGAATCTGCACGGCGGGCGGCTTTCCTCTAGCGAAATGGCAGAGCAACAACAGGGATCTCCTCCGTCTCCTCTCGGTTGACCTTAGCTCGGAAAAGTCTCACTCATTCGAAGAGTGCGAGACCAAGGTGTTGGGACTATCTTGGATGCCAGAGTCGGATTTCTTCAAGTTCTCAGCACTGCCTTACTCCGCCACCGCCCACATAACTAAACGGACCATTCTCTCGGAAATTGCATCTCTGTATGATCCGCTTGGCTTCCTCTCTCCGGTCATCGTGAAAGCAAAGATGCTCCTCCAAAATCTATGGCTGGAACACCTCTCCTGGGATGATCCTCTTTCCACGGCGGTTACCACGACCTGGATAGACTTCCGCCAAGAACTGCAGCACCTCCACCAAATTTCGGTTCCGCGTTGGCTGCAGCTCACGCCTACGACTACGGTGGAAATTCACGGCTTTTCGGACGCATCGCAACTTGCAATGGGTGCGGTAGTTTACGTGCGGGTCTCGGAGAAAGGAAAATCCTCGAAGGTTACGTTGGTGTGCGCAAAAACGAAGGTCGCACCTCTCAAGCGACTTACTATACCACGGCTCGAGCTTTCGGCAGCGCTCCTCCTCGCTCGGCTCGTCTCTTCAGCCCAGAAGACATTGGAGCTTCCTCACGCACAAGTTTTCCTCTGGACGGACTCTTCGGTTGCCCTCACGTGGATCCAGAGCCATCCTTCAAGGTGGAAGGACTACGTTCGGAATCGGGTATCCTCAATTCAGGAACTCCTCCCACTCGGACAGTGGAAATTCGTGCCTGGCAAGGACAATCCGGCGGATTGCGCGTCGCGTGGACTCACGGTCTCCCACCTCGCACGGCACCAACTATGGTGGCACGGACCTCACTGGCTAGCGAAATCTTCTGCCAACTGGCCAGCTAAGTTCGACGGTTCGGATTCCGCAGCCTCGCTCGAAGAGCGACCCGGCCTCGTCTTCTCGGTCTCGGTAAAATCCCCTCCTCGCTTGTGGGATTTAATCTATCGGTACTCGTCTCTCACACGACTCTTGAGAATCACGGCGGTATGTCGCAAGTTCATTGCGGCAATGAAAAAATCTCGGCCTCCCGGACCGGCTTCCCTCCTCTCCCCGGCGGACCTCGAAGACTCACGGCAATATTGGATCAAGACGATTCAAGCGGAATTCTTCACAACGGAGCTGAAGATCATCTCGGCGGGGCAAGCATTGCCAAAACATCATCCTCTTTCAAGATTGACGGCATTCTTGGACAACAACGGTGTTCTTCGGGTAGGAGGGCGGCTAAAGCTCTCAGCCTTACAACCTGAGAGCAAGCACACCGCCATCCTCCCGCGGGACTCGCCTCTCACCCGTCTACTAATCTCGGACGCTCACCAGCGCACTCTCCACGGCGGAACACAGGCTACGCTAGCCTATTTGCGTCAGAGATATTGGATAGTAGGCGGGCGGGCTCCGGTACGAGCTTTCATCCTCCGCTGTGTCCGATGCGCACGCCACCGGGGCATTCGGGCACAACAGCTGATGGGCCAGCTTCCTCTCAGCCGCGTCACGCCCTCTCGAGCGTTCCTCAACTCCGGAGTAGACTATGCCGGACCGGTTTCCCTCAAAACGTGGCGCGGTCGCGGAGCCAAGACGCAAAAAGGCTGGATCTGCGTGTTTGTTTGTTTCTCGACCTCAGCGGTACATCTCGAAGCAGTCACGGATTATTCCACGGACGGATTCCTCGCGGCTTTCCGACGATTCACGGGACGGCGCGGCATCTGTCAAACGCTCTTTAGCGATTGCGGAACCAATTTTCAAGGAGCAAATGCCGAACTCCAGAAACTGTTTCACGGATGTACACGCGAATCGGATAACCTCTGTCGGCTACTCGCCTCGGACGGAACGCGCTGGGAATTCAATCCCCCCGCAGCCCCACACATGGGTGGGAAGTGGGAAGCCGCGGTAAAATCGGTTAAGCATCATCTCCAGCGGACTCTCGGTGACATCGTCTTGACATATGAAGAATTTACAACTCTTCTTATTCAAATCGAGGCGGTGCTCAACTCAAGACCTCTGGAACCTCTCACGGAAGATCCAGATGACCTCTCAGCCTTGACCCCCGGTCACTTCCTCATCGGCTGTCCTCTCAACCTCGTTCCTGAACCCTCCCTCACGGAACTTAACCAGAATCGGCTTTCTCGTTGGCAGCTCATCCAACAGAGACTCCAATTCTTTTGGACGAGGTGGTCATCTGGCTATCTGCAGCGGCTGCAGTCCATCTCCAAGTGGCATCATCCCTCGAACCAATTCAAGGTTGGTTCACTGGTACTGCTCACGGACGAACGGCTGCCTCCTTCAAAGTGGCCGCTGGCCCGCATCACGGACCTCCATCCCGGACCAGACGGACTTACCAGGGTGGTGACCATCCGCACGGCTACCTCAACTCTTCGGCGGCCTATCTCCAAGCTCGCCATCCTCCCTACCCCCCCCTCGGAATAGATCGACAGCTCGGCTGCCGATGGCGGGCGGAATGTTCGGTCGCAGCGACCATAGACCAAGCGATTTAGCGGCGAAGCGAGTCGATAAGGGATTAGGAGCTCCGATGCCTAGTGCGGATCGCTAGGCATCGGCGCTGGCGAATTTCCTCCCTCTTCCCTCTGACGAGTGGTGGCAGCCCGAGCGACGTTGCGCGTCGCTCGCGGATTTTCCCCTCTAGCTTCCGGCAACACGGCGTGTCGCTCGCTTCGGCCCTCTCTTCGATCCTCGATCAGCTGCAGCACGGACGTGTTTTTGTTTGCTCTCGGTTCGGATATCTTCGATTAACGGTCAGCTCGGCTCCTCAAGTTTGTCTAAAACTTCGGTCAATCCTCGCTATCGGCTATCCAGTACGCGGAAATTCCGCAGTACTGCGTGTGCTACGGTTTTGGTGTTCCTCGCAACTCTTTCTTGTGTTAACGGTGTTCCTCTGACGAGGTTGAATAAACTGTGAATTGTTCCTCAAAAACCAGACTAGTTACTTTCCGTATCTCTCTCTCCTAACCCAGGTCCTCAAGTAACAACTAGAGTATTCGATTACAAGCTCCACTAGCATGATAGAAAATGCGTATTATGTGTAAATGACATTCTAAATGACGCTTTCTACGTCATTTTACAAAGAAAACACTCATTGTTGCCAAAATCAGCACTACAGAAGCGCAGAACCAGAGTATTCGATTACCGGCTCCATTAGCATGGTATAAACGCATATTACGTGTAAATAACATGGTAAATTACGCTTTCTACGTCATTTTACAAAAAAACACTCATTTTTGTCAAAATCAGAGGTTCAGATGCGCAGAAACAGGGTATTCGATTACAAGCTCCATTAGCGTGATAGAAAATGCGTATTATGTGTATATAACATGGTAAATTACGCTTGCTACGTCATTTTACAAAGAAAACACTCATTGTTGCCAAAATCAGCAGTAGAGATGCGCAGAACCAGAGTATTCGATTCCAAGCTCCATTACCATGGTGTAAATGCATATTATGTGTAAATGACATTCTAAATGACGCTTTCTACGTCATTTTACAAAGAAAACACCCATTGCTGCCAAAATCAGCACTACAGAAGCGCAGAACCAGAGTATTCGATTACCGGCTCCCTTAGCATGGTATAAACGCATATTACGTGTAAATAACATTCTAAATTACGCTTTCTACGTCGTTTTACAAAGAAAACACTCATTGTTGCCAAAATCAGAGGTTCAGATGCGCAGAAACAGGGTATTCGATTGCAAGCTCCATTAGCGTGATAGAAAATGCGTATTATATGTATATAACATGGTAAATTACGCTTTCTACGTCATTTTACAAAGAAAACACTCATTGTCGCCAAAATCAGCACTAGAGATGCGCAGAACGAGAGTATTCGATTACAAGCTCCATTAGCGTGATAGAAAATGCGTATTATGTGTATATAACATGGAAAATTACGCTTTCTACGTCATTTTACAAAGAAAACACTCATTGTTGCCAAAATCAGCAGTAGAGATGCGCAGAACCAGAGTATTCGATTCCAAGCTCCATTACCATGGTGTAAATGCATATTATGTGTAAATGACATTCTAAATGACGCTTTCTACGTCATTTTACAAAGAAAACACCCATTGTTGCCAAAATCAGCACTACAGAAGCGCAGAACCAGAGTATTCGATTACCGGCTCCCTTAGCATGGTATAAACTCATATTACGTGTAAATAACATTCTAAATTACGCTTTCTACGTCGTTTTACAAAGAAAACACTCATTGTTGCCAAAATCAGAGGTTCAGATGCGCAGAAACAGGGTGTTCGATTACAAGCTCCATTACCATGGTGTAAATGCATATTATGTGTAAATAACAATCTAAATTACGCCTTCTACGTCATTTTATAAAGAAAACACTCATTTTTGTCAAAATCGGAGGTTCAGATGCGCAGAAACAGGGTATTCGATTACAAGTTCCACTAGCATGATAGAAAATGCGTATTATATGTATATAACATGGTAAATTACGCTTTCTACGTCATTTTACAAAGAGACACTCATTGTTGCCAAAATCAGCACTACAGAAGCGCAGAACCAGAGTATTCGATTACCGGCTCCATTAGCATGGTATAAACGCATATTACGTGTAAATAACATGGTAAATTACGCTTTCTACGTCATTTTGCAAAAAAAACACTCATTTTTGTCAAAATCAGAGGTTCAGATAAGCAGAAACAGGGTATTCGATTACAAGCTCCATTAGCGTGATAGAAAATGCGTATTATGTGTATATAACATGGAAAATTACGCTTTCTACGTCATTTTACAAAGAAAACACTCATTGTTGCCAAAATCAGCAGTAGAGATGCGCAGAACCAGAGTATTCGATTCCAAGCTCCATTACCATGGTGTAAATGCATATTATGTGTAAATGACATTCTAAATGACGCTTTCTACGTCATTTTACAAAGAAAACACCCATTGTTGCCAAAATCAGCACTACAGAAGCGCAGAACCAGAGTATTCGATTACCGGCTCCCTTAGCATGGTATAAACTCATATTACGTGTAAATAACATTCTAAATTACGCTTTCTACGTCGTTTTACAAAGAAAACACTCATTGTTGCCAAAATCAGAGGTTCAGATGCGCAGAAACAGGGTGTTCGATTACAAGCTCCATTACCATGGTGTAAATGCATATTATGTGTAAATAACATTCTAAATTACGCCTTCTACGTCATTTTATAAAGAAAACACTCATTTTTGTCAAAATCGGAGGTTCAGATGCGCAGAAACAGGGTATTCGATTACAAGTTCCACTAGCATGATAGAAAATGCGTATTATATGTATATAACATGGTAAATTACGCTTTCTACGTCATTTTACAAAGAGACACTCATTGTTGCCAAAATCAGCACTACAGAAGCGCAGAACCAGAGTATTCGATTACCGGCTCCATTAGCATGGTATAAACGCATATTACGTGTAAATAACATGGTAAATTACGCTTTCTACGTCATTTTGCAAAAAAAACACTCATTTTTGTCAAAATCAGAGGTTCAGATGCGCAGAAACAGGGTATTCGATTACAAGCTCCATTAGCGTGATAGAAAATGCGTATTATGTGTATATAACATGGAAAATTACGCTTTCTACGTCATTTTACAAAGAAAACACTCATTGTTGCCAAAATCAGCAGTAGAGATGCGCAGAACCAGAGTATTCGATTCCAAGCTCCATTACCATGGTGTAAATGCATATTATGTGTAAATGACATTCTAAATGACGCTTTCTACGTCATTTTACAAAGAAAACACCCATTGTTGCCAAAATCAGCACTACAGAAGCGCAGAACCAGAGTATTCGATTACCGGCTCCCTTAGCATGGTATAAACTCATATTACGTGTAAATAACATTCTAAATTACGCTTTCTACGTCGTTTTACAAAGAAAACACTCATTGTTGCCAAAATCAGAGGTTCAGATGCGCAGAAACAGGGTGTTCGATTACAAGCTCCATTACCATGGTGTAAATGCATATTATGTGTAAATAACATTCTAAATTACGCCTTCTACGTCATTTTATAAAGAAAACACTCATTTTTGTCAAAATCGGAGGTTCAGATGCGCAGAAACAGGGTATTCGATTACAAGTTCCACTAGCATGATAGAAAATGCGTATTATGTGTATATAACATGGTAAATTACGCTTTCTACGTCATTTTACAAAGAAAACACTCATTGCTGCCAAAATCAGCACTAGAGATGCGCAGAACCAGAGTATTCGATTACAAGCTCCACTAGCATGATAGAAAATGCATATTATGTGTAAATGACATTCTAAATGACGCTTTCTACGTCATTTTACAAAGAAAACACTCATTGTTGCCAAAATCAGCAGTAGAGATGCGCAGAACCAGAGTATTCGATTCCAAGCTCCATTACCATGGTGTAAATGCATATTATGTGTAAATGACATTCTAAATGACGCTTTCTACGTCATTTTACAAAGAAAACACCCATTGTTGCAAAAATCAGCACTACAGAAGCGCAGAACCAGAGTATTCGATTACCGGCTCCCTTAGCATGGTATAAACGCATATTACGTGTAAATAACATTCTAAATTACGCTTTCTACGTCGTTTTACAAAGAAAACGCTCATTGTTGCCAAAATCAGAGGTTCAGATGCGCAGAAACAGGGTGTTCGATTACAAGCTCCATTACCATGGTGTAAATGCATATTATGTGTAAATAACAATCTAAATTACGCCTTCTACGTCATTTTATAAAGAAAACACTCATTTTTGTCAAAATCGGAGGTTCAGATGCGCAGAAACAGGGTATTCGATTACAAGTTCCACTAGCATGATAGAAAATGCGTATTATATGTATATAACATGGTAAATTACGCTTTCTACGTCATTTTACAAAGAAAACACTCATTGTTGCCAAAATCAGAGGTTCAGATGCGCAGAAACAGGGTATTCGATTACAAGCTCCGTTAGCGTGATAGAAAATGCGTATTATGTGTATATAACATGGTAAATTACGCTTTCTACGTCATTTTACAAGAAAACACTCATTTTTGTCAAAATCGGAGGTTCAGATGCGCAGAAACAGGGTATTCGATTACAAGCTCCACTAGCATGATAGAAAATGCGTATTATGTGTATATAACATGGTAAATTACGCTTTCTACGTCATTTTACAAAGAAAACACTCATTGTCGCCAAAATCAGCACTGGAGATGAGCAGAACTAGAGTATTCGATTACAAGCTCCATTAGCGTGATAGAAAATGCGTATTATGTGTATGTAACATGGTAAATTACGCTTTCTACGTCATTTTACAAAGAAAACACTCATTTTTGTCAAAATCGGAGGTTCAGATGCGCAGAAACAGGGTATCGATTACAAGCTCCACTAGCATGATAGAAAATGCGTATTATGTGTATATAACATGGTAAATTACGCTTTCTACGTCATTTTACAAAGAAAACACTCATTGTTGCCAAAATCAGCACTAGAGATGCGCAGAACTAGAGTATTCGATTACAAGCTCCACTAGCATGATAGAAAATGCGTATTATGTGTAAATGACATTCTAAATGACGCTTTCTACGTCATTTTACAAAGAAAACACTCATTGTTGCCAAAATCAGCACTACAGAAGCGCAGAACCAGAGTATTCGATTACCGTCTCCATTAGCATGGTATAAACGCATATTACGTGTAAATAACATGGTAAATTACGCTTTCTACGTCATTTTACAAAAAAACACTCATTTTTGTCAAAATCAGAGGTTCAGATGCGCAGAAACAGGGTATTCGATTACAAGCTCCATTAGCGTGATAGAAAATGCGTATTATGTGTATATAACATGGTAAATTACGCTTGCTACGTCATTTTACAAAGAAAACACTCATTGTTGCCAAAATCAGCAGTAGAGATGCGCAGAACCAGAGTATTCGATTACCGGCTCCCTTAGCATGGTATAAACGCATATTACGTGTAAATAACATTCTAAATTACGCTTTCTACGTCGTTTTACAAAGAAAACACTCATTGTTGCCAAAATCAGAGGTTCAGATGCGCAGAAACAGGGTGTTCGATTACAAGCTCCATTACCATGGTGTAAATGCATATTATGTGTAAATAACATTCTAAATTACGCCTTCTACGTCATTTTATAAAGAAAACACTCATTTTTGTCAAAATCGGAAGTTCAGATGCGCAGAAACAGGGTATTCGATTACAAGTTCCACTAGCATGATAGAAAATGCGTATTATGTGTATATAACATGGTAAATTACGCTTTCTACGTCATTTTACAAAGAAAACACTCATTGTTGCCAAAATCAGCACTAGAGATGCGCAGAACCAGAGTATTCGATTCCAAGCTCCATTACCATGGTATAAACGCATATTATGTGTAAATAACATTCTAAATGACGCTTTCTACGTCATTTTACAAAGAAAACACTCATTGTTGCCAAAATCAGCACTAGAGATGCGCAGAACCAGAGTATTCGATTACAAGCTCCACTAGCATGATAGAAAATGCATATTATGTGTAAATGACATTCTAAATGACGCTTTCTACGTCATTTTACAAAGAAAACACTCATTGTTGCCAAAATCAGAGGTTCAGATGCGCAGAAACAGGGTATTCGATTACAAGCTCCGTTAGCGTGATAGAAAATGCGTATTATATGTATATAACATGGTAAATTACGCTTTCTACGTCATTTTACAAAGAAAACACTCATTGTTGCCAAAATCAGCACTAGAGAAGTGCAGACCCAGAGTATTCGACTACCGGCTCCGTTAGCATGGTATAAACGCATATTACGTGTAAATAACATGGTAAATTACGCTTTCTACGTCATTTTACAAAGAAAACACTCATTGTTGCCAAAA
>CAJUYD010000238.1:0-18039 GCA_910591665.1 Ectemnius continuus
TAGCATGCCAATGGCGCTGGTAATCGAATACTCTGGTTCTGCGCATCTCTAGTGGTGATTCTGACAAAACCGAATGTTTTCTTCGCAAAATGAGGTAGAAAGCGTAATTTACTACATTATTTGCGCACTATATGCATTTATACCATGTTAATGGGGCTGGTAATCGAATACTCTTGTTCTGCGCACCTCTAGGGCTGATACTGACAAAACTGAATGTTTTCTTCGCAAAATGACGTAGAAAGCGTAATTTACTATGTTATTTACACATAACATGCATTCATAGCATGCCAATGGCGCTGGTAATCGAATGCTCTGGTTCTGCGCATCTCTAGTGGTGATTCTGACAAAACTGAATGTTTTCTTCGCAAAATGACGTAGAAAGCGTAATTTACTATGTTATTTACACATAATATGCATTTATAGCATGCCAATGGCGCTGGTAATCGAATACTCTGGTTCTGCGCATCTCTAGTGGTGATTCTGACAAAACCGAATGTTTTCTTCGCAAAATGAGGTAGAAAGCGTAATTTACTATGTTATTTACACATAGTATGCATTAATACCATGTTAATGGGGCTTGTAATCGAATACTCTTGTTCTGCGCACCTCTAGGGCTGATACTGACAAAACTGAATGTTTTCTTCGCAAAATGAGGTAGAAAGCGTAATTTACTATGTTATTTACACATAATATGCATTTATACCATGTTAATGGTGCTTGCAATCGAATACTCTTGTTCTGCGCATCTCTAGTGGTGATTCTGACAAAACTGAATGTTTTCTTCGCAAAATGAGGTAGAAAGCGTAATTTACTATGTTATTTACACATAATATGCATTAATACCATGTTAATGGGGCTCGTAATCGAATACTCTTGTTCTGCGCATCTCTAGTGGTGATTCTGACAAAACCGAATGTTTTCTTCGCAAAATGAGGTAGAAAGCGTAATTTACTATGTTATTTACACATAATATGCATTAATACCATGTTATGGGGCTTGTAATCGAATACTCTTGTTCTGCGCACCTCTAGGGCTGATACTGACAAAACTGAATGTTTTCTTCGCAAAATGAGGTAGAAAGCGTAATTTACTATGTTATTTACACATAATATGCATTAATACCATGTTAATGGGGCTCGTAATCGAATACTCTTGTTCTGCGCATCTCTAGTGGTGATTCTGACAAAACCGAATGTTTTCTTCGCAAAATGAGGTAGAAAGCGTAATTTACTACATTATTTGCGCACTATATGCATTTATACCATGTTAATGGCGCTGGTAATCGAATACTCTGGTTCTGCGCATCTCTAGTGGTGATTCTGACAAAACCGAATGTTTTCTTCGCAAAATGAGGTAGAAAGCGTAATTTACTATGTTATTTACACATAATATGCATTTACACCATGTTAATGGTGCTTGCAATCGAATACTCTTGTTCTGCGCATCTCTAGTGGTGATTCTGACAAAACCGAATGTTTTCTTCGCAAAATGAGGTAGAAAGCGTAATTTACTACATTATTTGCGCACTATATGCATTTATACCATGTTAATGGGGCTGGTAATCGAATACTCTTGTTCTGCGCACCTCTAGGGCTGATACTGACAAAACTGAATGTTTTCTTCGCAAAATGACGTAGAAAGCGTAATTTACTATGTTATTTACACATAATATGCATTTATAGCATGCCAATGGCGCCGGTAATCGAATACTCTGGTTCTGCGCATCTCTAGTGGTGATTCTGACAAAACTGAATGTTTTCTTCGCAAAATGAGGTAGAAAGCGTAATTTACTTTGTTATTTACACATAGTATGCATTAATACCATGTTAATGGGGCTTGTAATCGAATACTCTTGTTCTGCGCACCTCTAGGGCTGATACTGACAAAACTGAATGTTTTCTTCGCAAAATGAGGTAGAAAGCGTAATTTACTATGTTATTTACACATAATATGCATTTATACCATGTTAATGGTGCTTGCAATCGAATACTCTTGTTCTGCGCATCTCTAGTGGTGATTCTGACAAAACTGAATGTTTTCTTCGCAAAATGAGGTAGAAAGCGTAATTTACTATGTTATTTACACATAATATGCATTAATACCATGTTAATGGGGCTCGTAATCGAATACTCTTGTTCTGCGCATCTCTAGTGGTGATTCTGACAAAACCGAATGTTTTCTTCGCAAAATGAGGTAGAAAGCGTAATTTACTACATTATTTGCGCACTATATGCATTTATACCATGTTAATGGGGCTGGTAATCGAATACTCTTGTTCTGCGCACCTCTAGGGCTGATACTGACAAAACTGAATGTTTTCTTCGCAAAATGACGTAGAAAGCGTAATTTACTATGTTATTTACACATAACATGCATTTATAGCATGCCAATGGCGCTGGTAATCGAATGCTCTGGTTCTGCGCATCTCTAGTGGTGATTCTGACAAAACTGAATGTTTTCTTCGCAAAATGACGTAGAAAGCGTAATTTACTATGTTATTTACACGTAATATGCATTTATAGCATGCCAATGGCGCTGGTAATCGAATACTCTGGTTCTGCGCATCTCTAGTGGTGATTCTGACAAAACCGAATGTTTTCTTCGCAAAATGAGGTAGAAAGCGTAATTTACTACATTATTTGCGCACTATATGCATTTATACCATGTTAATGGCGCTGGTAATCGAATACTCTGGTTCTGCGCATCTCTAGTGGTGATTCTGACAAAACCGAATGTTTTCTTCGCAAAATGAGGTAGAAAGCGTAATTTACTATGTTATTTACACATAATATGCATTTACACCATGTTAATGGTGCTTGCAATCGAATACTCTTGTTCTGCGCATCTCTAGTGGTGATTCTGACAAAACCGAATGTTTTCTTCGCAAAATGAGGTAGAAAGCGTAATTTACTACATTATTTGCGCACTATATGCATTTATACCATGTTAATGGGGCTGGTAATCGAATACTCTTGTTCTGCGCACCTCTAGGGCTGATACTGACAAAACTGAATGTTTTCTTCGCAAAATGACGTAGAAAGCGTAATTTACTATGTTATTTACACATAATATGCATTTATAGCATGCCAATGGCGCCGGTAATCGAATACTCTGGTTCTGCGCATCTCTAGTGGTGATTCTGACAAAACTGAATGTTTTCTTCGCAAAATGAGGTAGAAAGCGTAATTTACTTTGTTATTTACACATAGTATGCATTAATACCATGTTAATGGGGCTTGTAATCGAATACTCTTGTTCTGCGCACCTCTAGGGCTGATACTGACAAAACTGAATGTTTTCTTCGCAAAATGAGGTAGAAAGCGTAATTTACTATGTTATTTACACATAATATGCATTTATACCATGTTAATGGTGCTTGCAATCGAATACTCTTGTTCTGCGCATCTCTAGTGGTGATTCTGACAAAACTGAATGTTTTCTTCGCAAAATGAGGTAGAAAGCGTAATTTACTATGTTATTTACACATAATATGCATTAATACCATGTTAATGGGGCTCGTAATCGAATACTCTTGTTCTGCGCATCTCTAGTGGTGATTCTGACAAAACCGAATGTTTTCTTCGCAAAATGAGGTAGAAAGCGTAATTTACTACATTATTTGCGCACTATATGCATTTATACCATGTTAATGGGGCTGGTAATCGAATACTCTTGTTCTGCGCACCTCTAGGGCTGATACTGACAAAACTGAATGTTTTCTTCGCAAAATGACGTAGAAAGCGTAATTTACTATGTTATTTACACATAACATGCATTTATAGCATGCCAATGGCGCTGGTAATCGAATGCTCTGGTTCTGCGCATCTCTAGTGGTGATTCTGACAAAACTGAATGTTTTCTTCGCAAAATGACGTAGAAAGCGTAATTTACTATGTTATTTACACGTAATATGCATTTATAGCATGCCAATGGCGCTGGTAATCGAATACTCTGGTTCTGCGCATCTCTAGTGGTGATTCTGACAAAACCGAATGTTTTCTTCGCAAAATGAGGTAGAAAGCGTAATTTACTACATTATTTGCGCACTATATGCATTTATACCATGTTAATGGGGCTGGTAATCGAATACTCTTGTTCTGCGCACCTCTAGGGCTGATACTGACAAAACTGAATGTTTTCTTCGCAAAATGACGTAGAAAGCGTAATTTACTATGTTATTTACACATAATATGCATTTATAGCATGCCAATGGCGCTGGTAATCGAATACTCTGGTTCTGCGCATCTCTAGTGGTGATTCTGACAAAACCGAATGTTTTCTTCACAAAATGAGGTAGAAAGCGTAATTTACTATGTTATTTACACATAATATGCATTAATACGATGTTAATGGGGCTTGTAATCGAATACTCTTGTTCTGCGCATCTCTAGTGGTGATTCTGACAAAACTTAATGTTGTCTTCGCAAAATGAGGTAGAAAGCGTAATTTACTATGTTATTTACACATAATATGCATTAATACCATGTTAATGGGGCTTGTAATCGAATACTCTTGTTCTGCGCATCTCTAGTGGTGATTCTGACAAAACTGAATGTTGTCTTCGCAAAATGAGGTAGAAAGCGTAATTTACTATGTTATTTACACATAATATGCATTAATACCATGTTATGGGGCTTGTAATCGAATACTCTTGTTCTGCGCACCTCTAGGGCTGATACTGACAAAACTGAATGTTTTCTTCGCAAAATGAGGTAGAAAGCGTAATTTACTATGTTATTTACACATAAGATGCATTTATAGCATGCCAATGGCGCTGGTAATCGGATGCTCTGGTTCTGCGCATCTCTAGTGGTGATTCTGACAAAACCGAATGTTTTCTTCGCAAAATGAGGTATAAAGCGTAATTTACTTTGTTATTTACACATAATATGCATTAATACCATGTTAATGGGGCTCGTAATCGAATACTCTTGTTCTGCGCATCTCTAGTGGTGATTCTGACAAAACCGAATGTTTTCTTCGCAAAATGAGGTAGAAAGCGTAATTTACTATGTTATTTACACATAATATGCATTTATAGCATGCCAATGGCGCTGGTACTCGAATACTCTGGTTCTGCGCATCTCTATCGGTGATTCTGACAAAACTGAATGTTTACTTCGCAAAATGAGGTAGAAAGCGTAATTTACTATGTTATTTACACATAATATGCATTAATACCATGTTAATGGGGCTTGTAATCGAATACTCTTGTTCTGCGCACCTCTAGGGCTGATACTGACAAAACTGAATGTTTTCTTCGCAAAATGACGTAGAAAGCGTAATTTACTATGTTATTTACACATAATATGCATTTATAGCATGCCAATGGCGCTGGTAATCGAATACTCTGGTTCTGCGCATCTCTAGTGGTGATTCTGACAAAACTGAATGTTTTCATCGCAAAATGAGGTAGAAAGCGTAATTTACTATGTTATTTACACATAATATGCATTTATAGCATGCCAATGGCGCTGGTAATCGAATACTCTGGTTCTGCGCATCTCTAGTGGTGATTCTGACAAAACCGAATGTTTTCTTCGCAAAATGAGGTAGAAAGCGTAATTTACTATGTTATTTACACATAATATGCATTTACACCATGTTAATGGTGCTTGCAATCGAATACTCTTGTTCTGCGCATCTCTAGTGGTGATTCTGACAAAACCGAATGTTTTCTTCGCAAAATGAGGTAGAAAGCGTAATTTACTATGTTATTTACACATAATATGCATTAATACCATGTTATGGGGCTTGTAATCGAATACTCTTGTTCTGCGCATCTCTAGTGGTGATTCTGACAAAACCGAATGTTTTCTTCGCAAAATGAGGTAGAAAGCGTAATTTACTATGTTATTTACACATAATATGCATTAATACCATGTTAATGGGGCTTGTAATCGAATACTCTTGTTCTGCGCACCTCTAGGGCTGATACTGACAAAACTGAATGTTTTCTTCGCAAAATGACGTAGAAAGCGTAATTTACTATGTTATTTACACATAATATGCATTTATAGCATGCCAATGGCGCTGGTAATCGAATACTCTGGTTCTGCGCATCTCTAGTGGTGATTCTGACAAAACTGAATGTTTTCATCGCAAAATGAGGTAGAAAGCGTAATTTACTATGTTATTTACACATAATATGCATTTATAGCATGCCAATGGCGCTGGTAATCGAATACTCTGGTTCTGCGCATCTCTAGTGGTGATTCTGACAAAACCGAATGTTTTCTTCGCAAAATGAGGTAGAAAGCGTAATTTACTACATTATTTGCGCACTATATGCATTTATACCATGTTAATGGGGCTGGTAATCGAATACTCTTGTTCTGCGCACCTCTAGGGCTGATACTGACAAAACTGAATGTTTTCTTCGCAAAATGACGTAGAAAGCGTAATTTACTATGTTATTTACACATAACATGCATTCATAGCATGCCAATGGCGCTGGTAATCGAATGCTCTGGTTCTGCGCATCTCTAGTGGTGATTCTGACAAAACTGAATGTTTTCTTCGCAAAATGACGTAGAAAGCGTAATTTACTATGTTATTTACACATAATATGCATTTATAGCATGCCAATGGCGCTGGTAATCGAATACTCTGGTTCTGCGCATCTCTAGTGGTGATTCTGACAAAACCGAATGTTTTCTTCGCAAAATGAGGTAGAAAGCGTAATTTACTATGTTATTTACACATAGTATGCATTAATACCATGTTAATGGGGCTTGTAATCGAATACTCTTGTTCTGCGCACGTCTAGGGCTGATACTGACAAAACTGAATGTTTTCTTCGCAAAATGAGGTAGAAAGCGTAATTTACTATGTTATTTACACATAATATGCATTTATACCATGTTAATGGTGCTTGCAATCGAATACTCTTGTTCTGCGCATCTCTAGTGGTGATTCTGACAAAACTGAATGTTTTCTTCGCAAAATGAGGTAGAAAGCGTAATTTACTATGTTATTTACACATAATATGCATTAATACCATGTTAATGGGGCTCGTAATCGAATACTCTTGTTCTGCGCATCTCTAGTGGTGATTCTGACAAAACCGAATGTTTTCTTCGCAAAATGAGGTAGAAAGCGTAATTTACTATGTTATTTACACATAATATGCATTAATACCATGTTATGGGGCTTGTAATCGAATACTCTTGTTCTGCGCACCTCTAGGGCTGATACTGACAAAACTGAATGTTTTCTTCGCAAAATGAGGTAGAAAGCGTAATTTACTATGTTATTTACACATAATATGCATTAATACCATGTTAATGGGGCTCGTAATCGAATACTCTTGTTCTGCGCATCTCTAGTGGTGATTCTGACAAAACCGAATGTTTTCTTCGCAAAATGAGGTAGAAAGCGTAATTTACTACATTATTTGCGCACTATATGCATTTATACCATGTTAATGGCGCTGGTAATCGAATACTCTGGTTCTGCGCATCTCTAGTGGTGATTCTGACAAAACCGAATGTTTTCTTCGCAAAATGAGGTAGAAAGCGTAATTTACTATGTTATTTACACATAATATGCATTTACACCATGTTAATGGTGCTTGCAATCGAATACTCTTGTTCTGCGCATCTCTAGTGGTGATTCTGACAAAACCGAATGTTTTCTTCGCAAAATGAGGTAGAAAGCGTAATTTACTACATTATTTGCGCACTATATGCATTTATACCATGTTAATGGGGCTGGTAATCGAATACTCTTGTTCTGCGCACCTCTAGGGCTGATACTGACAAAACTGAATGTTTTCTTCGCAAAATGACGTAGAAAGCGTAATTTACTATGTTATTTACACATAACATGCATTTATAGCATGCCAATGGCGCTGGTAATCGAATGCTCTGGTTCTGCGCATCTCTAGTGGTGATTCTGACAAAACTGAATGTTTTCTTCGCAAAATGACGTAGAAAGCGTAATTTACTATGTTATTTACACATAATATGCATTTATAGCATGCCAATGGCGCCGGTAATCGAATACTCTGGTTCTGCGCATCTCTAGTGGTGATTCTGACAAAACTGAATGTTTTCTTCGCAAAATGAGGTAGAAAGCGTAATTTACTTTGTTATTTACACATAGTATGCATTAATACCATGTTAATGGGGCTTGTAATCGAATACTCTTGTTCTGCGCACCTCTAGGGCTGATACTGACAAAACTGAATGTTTTCTTCGCAAAATGAGGTAGAAAGCGTAATTTACTATGTTATTTACACATAATATGCATTTATACCATGTTAATGGTGCTTGCAATCGAATACTCTTGTTCTGCGCATCTCTAGTGGTGATTCTGACAAAACCGAATGTTTTCTTCGCAAAATGAGGTAGAAAGCGTAATTTACTACATTATTTGCGCACTATATGCATTTATACCATGTTAATGGGGCTGGTAATCGAATACTCTTGTTCTGCGCACCTCTAGGGCTGATACTGACAAAACTGAATGTTTTCTTCGCAAAATGACGTAGAAAGCGTAATTTACTATGTTATTTACACATAACATGCATTTATAGCATGCCAATGGCGCTGGTAATCGAATGCTCTGGTTCTGCGCATCTCTAGTGGTGATTCTGACAAAACTGAATGTTTTCTTCGCAAAATGACGTAGAAAGCGTAATTTACTATGTTATTTACACGTAATATGCATTTATAGCATGCCAATGGCGCTGGTAATCGAATACTCTGGTTCTGCGCATCTCTAGTGGTGATTCTGACAAAACCGAATGTTTTCTTCGCAAAATGAGGTAGAAAGCGTAATTTACTACATTATTTGCGCACTATATGCATTTATACCATGTTAATGGGGCTGGTAATCGAATACTCTTGTTCTGCGCACCTCTAGGGCTGATACTGACAAAACTGAATGTTTTCTTCGCAAAATGACGTAGAAAGCGTAATTTACTATGTTATTTACACATAATATGCATTTATAGCATGCCAATGGCGCTGGTAATCGAATACTCTGGTTCTGCGCATCTCTAGTGGTGATTCTGACAAAACCGAATGTTTTCTTCACAAAATGAGGTAGAAAGCGTAATTTACTATGTTATTTACACATAATATGCATTAATACGATGTTAATGGGGCTTGTAATCGAATACTCTTGTTCTGCGCATCTCTAGTGGTGATTCTGACAAAACTTAATGTTGTCTTCGCAAAATGAGGTAGAAAGCGTAATTTACTATGTTATTTACACATAATATGCATTAATACCATGTTAATGGGGCTTGTAATCGAATACTCTTGTTCTGCGCATCTCTAGTGGTGATTCTGACAAAACTGAATGTTGTCTTCGCAAAATGAGGTAGAAAGCGTAATTTACTATGTTATTTACACATAATATGCATTAATACCATGTTATGGGGCTTGTAATCGAATACTCTTGTTCTGCGCACCTCTAGGGCTGATACTGACAAAACTGAATGTTTTCTTCGCAAAATGAGGTAGAAAGCGTAATTTACTATGTTATTTACACATAAGATGCATTTATAGCATGCCAATGGCGCTGGTAATCGGATGCTCTGGTTCTGCGCATCTCTAGTGGTGATTCTGACAAAACCGAATGTTTTCTTCGCAAAATGAGGTATAAAGCGTAATTTACTTTGTTATTTACACATAATATGCATTAATACCATGTTAATGGGGCTCGTAATCGAATACTCTTGTTCTGCGCATCTCTAGTGGTGATTCTGACAAAACCGAATGTTTTCTTCGCAAAATGAGGTAGAAAGCGTAATTTACTATGTTATTTACACATAATATGCATTTATAGCATGCCAATGGCGCTGGTACTCGAATACTCTGGTTCTGCGCATCTCTATCGGTGATTCTGACAAAACTGAATGTTTACTTCGCAAAATGAGGTAGAAAGCGTAATTTACTATGTTATTTACACATAATATGCATTAATACCATGTTAATGGGGCTTGTAATCGAATACTCTTGTTCTGCGCACCTCTAGGGCTGATACTGACAAAACTGAATGTTTTCTTCGCAAAATGACGTAGAAAGCGTAATTTACTATGTTATTTACACATAATATGCATTTATAGCATGCCAATGGCGCTGGTAATCGAATACTCTGGTTCTGCGCATCTCTAGTGGTGATTCTGACAAAACTGAATGTTTTCATCGCAAAATGAGGTAGAAAGCGTAATTTACTATGTTATTTACACATAATATGCATTTATAGCATGCCAATGGCGCTGGTAATCGAATACTCTGGTTCTGCGCATCTCTAGTGGTGATTCTGACAAAACCGAATGTTTTCTTCGCAAAATGAGGTAGAAAGCGTAATTTACTATGTTATTTACACATAATATGCATTTACACCATGTTAATGGTGCTTGCAATCGAATACTCTTGTTCTGCGCATCTCTAGTGGTGATTCTGACAAAACCGAATGTTTTCTTCGCAAAATGAGGTAGAAAGCGTAATTTACTACATTATTTGCGCACTATATGCATTTATACCATGTTAATGGGGCTGGTAATCGAATACTCTTGTTCTGCGCACCTCTAGGGCTGATACTGACAAAACTGAATGTTTTCTTCGCAAAATGACGTAGAAAGCGTAATTTACTATGTTATTTACACATAACATGCATTCATAGCATGCCAATGGCGCTGGTAATCGAATGCTCTGGTTCTGCGCATCTCTAGTGGTGATTCTGACAAAACTGAATGTTTTCTTCGCAAAATGACGTAGAAAGCGTAATTTACTATGTTATTTACACATAATATGCATTTATAGCATGCCAATGGCGCTGGTAATCGAATACTCTGGTTCTGCGCATCTCTAGTGGTGATTCTGACAAAACCGAATGTTTTCTTCGCAAAATGAGGTAGAAAGCGTAATTTACTATGTTATTTACACATAGTATGCATTAATACCATGTTAATGGTGCTTGCAATCGAATACTCTTGTTCTGCGCATCTCTAGTGGTGATTCTGACAAAACTGAATGTTTTCTTCGCAAAATGAGGTAGAAAGCGTAATTTACTATGTTATTTACACATAATATGCATTAATACCATGTTAATGGGGCTCGTAATCGAATACTCTTGTTCTGCGCATCTCTAGTGGTGATTCTGACAAAACCGAATGTTTTCTTCGCAAAATGAGGTAGAAAGCGTAATTTACTATGTTATTTACACATAATATGCATTAATACCATGTTATGGGGCTTGTAATCGAATACTCTTGTTCTGCGCACCTCTAGGGCTGATACTGACAAAACTGAATGTTTTCTTCGCAAAATGAGGTAGAAAGCGTAATTTACTATGTTATTTACACATAATATGCATTTATAGAATGCCAATGGCGCTGGTAATCGAATGCTCTGGTTCTGCGCATCTCTAGTGGTGATTCTGACAAAACCGAATGTTTTCTTCGCAAAATGAGGTATAAAGCGTAATTTACTTTGTTATTTACACATAGTATGCATTAATACCATGTTAATGGGGCTTGTAATCGAATACTCTTGTTCTGCGCACCTCTAGGGCTGATACTGACAAAACTGAATGTTTTCTTCGCAAAATGAGGTAGAAAGCGTAATTTACTATGTTATTTACACATAATATGCATTTATAGCATGCCAATGGCGCTGGTAATCGAATACTCTGGTTCTGCGCATCTCTAGTGGTGATTCTGACAAAACCGAATGTTTTCTTCGCAAAATGAGGTAGAAAGCGTAATTTACTTTGTTATTTACACATAGTATGCATTAATACCATGTTAATGGGGCTTGTAATCGAATACTCTTGTTCTGCGCACCTCTAGGGCTGATACTGACAAAACTGAATGTTTTCTTCGCAAAATGAGGTAGAAAGCGTAATTTACTATGTTATTTACACATAATATGCATTTATAGCATGCCAATGTCGCTGGTAATCGAATACTCTGGTTCTGCGCATCTCTAGTGGTGATTCTGACAAAACCGAATGTTTTCTTCGCAAAATGAGGTAGAAAGCGTAATTTACTATGTTATTTACACATAATATGCATTTACACCATGTTAATGGTGCTTGCAATCGAATACTCTTGTTCTGCGCATCTCTAGTGGTGATTCTGACAAAACCGAATGTTTTCTTCGCAAAATGAGGTAGAAAGCGTAATTTACTAGATTATTTGCGCACAATATGCATTTATAGCATGCCAATGGCGCTGGTAATCGAATACTCTTGTTCTGCGCATCTCTACTGGTGATTCTGACAAAACTGAATGTTTTCTTCGCAAAATGACGTAGAAAGCGTAATTTACTTTGTTATTTACACATAGTATGCATTAATACCATGTTAATGGGGCTTGTAATCGAATACTCTTGTTCTGCGCACCTCTAGGGCTGATACTGACAAAACTGAATGTTTTCTTCGCAAAATGAGGTAGAAAGCGTAATTTACTATGTTATTTACACATAAGATGCATTTATAGCATGCCAATGGCGCTGGTAATCGGATGCTCTGGTTCTGCGCATCTCTAGTGGTGATTCTGACAAAACCGAATGTTTTCTTCGCAAAATGAGGTATAAAGCGTAATTTACTTTGTTATTTACACATAATATGCATTAATACCATGTTAATGGGGCTCGTAATCGAATACTCTTGTTCTGCGCATCTCTAGTGGTGATTCTGACAAAACCGAGTGTTTTCTTCGCAAAATGAGGTAGAAAGCGTAATTTACTATGTTATTTACACATAATATGCATTTATAGCATGCCAATGGCGCTGGTAATCGAATACTCTGGTTCTGCGCATCTCTATCGGTGATTCTGTCAAAACTGAATGTTTCCTTCGCAAAATGAGGTAGAAAGCGTAATTTACTATGTTATTTACACATAATATGCATTAATACCATGTTATGGGGCTTGTAATCGAATACTCTTGTTCTGCGCATCTCTAGTGGTGATTCTGACAAAACCGAATGTTTTCTTCGCAAAATGAGGTAGAAAGCGTAATTTACTATGTTATTTACACATAATATGCATTAATACCATGTTAATGGGGCTTGTAATCGAATACTCTTGTTCTGCGCACCTCTAGGGCTGATACTGACAAAACTGAATGTTTTCTTCGCAAAATGACGTAGAAAGCGTAATTTACTATGTTATTTACACATAATATGCATTTATAGCATGCCAATGGCGCTGGTAATCGAATTCTCTGGTTCTGCGCATCTCTAGTGGTGATTCTGACAAAACTGAATGTTTTCTTCGCAAAATGAGGTAGAAAGCGTAATTTACTATGTTATTTACACATAATATGCATTTATAGCATGCCAATGGCGCTGGTAATCGAATACTCTGGTTCTGCGCATCTCTAGTGGTGATTCTGACAAAACCGAATGTTTTCTTCGCAAAATGAGGTAGAAAGCGTAATTTACTATGTTATTTACACATAATATGCATTTACACCATGTTAATGGTGCTTGCAATCGAATACTCTTGTTCTGCGCATCTCTAGTGGTGATTCTGACAAAACCGAATGTTTTCTTCGCAAAATGAGGTAGAAAGCGTAATTTACTATGTTATTTACACATAATATGCATTAATACCATGTTATGGGGCTTGTAATCGAATACTCTTGTTCTGCGCACCTCTAGGGCTGATACTGACAAAACTGAATGTTTTCTTCGCAAAATGAGGTAGAAAGCGTAATTTACTATGTTATTTACACATAAGATGCATTTATAGCATGCCAATGGCGCTGGTAATCGGATGCTCTGGTTCTGCGCATCTCTAGTGGTGATTCTGACAAAACCGAATGTTTTCTTCGCAAAATGAGGTATAAAGCGTAATTTACTTTGTTATTTACACATAATATGCATTAATACCATGTTAATGGGGCTCGTAATCGAATACTCTTGTTCTGCGCATCTCTAGTGGTGATTCTGACAAAACCGAATGTTTTCTTCGCAAAATGAGGTAGAAAGCGTAATTTACTATGTTATTTACACATAATATGCATTTATAGCATGCCAATGGCGCTGGTACTCGAATACTCTGGTTCTGCGCATCTCTATCGGTGATTCTGACAAAACTGAATGTTTACTTCGCAAAATGAGGTAGAAAGCGTAATTTACTATGTTATTTACACATAATATGCATTAATACCATGTTATGGGGCTTGTAATCGAATACTCTTGTTCTGCGCATCTCTAGTGGTGATTCTGACAAAACCGAATGTTTTCTTCGCAAAATGAGGTAGAAAGCGTAATTTACTATGTTATTTACACATAATATGCATTAATACCATGTTAATGGGGCTTGTAATCGAATACTCTTGTTCTGCGCACCTCTAGGGCTGATACTGACAAAACTGAATGTTTTCTTCGCAAAATGACGTAGAAAGCGTAATTTACTATGTTATTTACACATAATATGCATTTATAGCATGCCAATGGCGCTGGTAATCGAATACTCTGGTTCTGCGCATCTCTAGTGGTGATTCTGACAAAACTGAATGTTTTCATCGCAAAATGAGGTAGAAAGCGTAATTTACTATGTTATTTACACATAATATGCATTTATAGCATGCCAATGGCGCTGGTAATCGAATACTCTGGTTCTGCGCATCTCTAGTGGTGATTCTGACAAAACCGAATGTTTTCTTCGCAAAATGAGGTAGAAAGCGTAATTTACTATGTTATTTACACATAATATGCATTTACACCATGTTAATGGTGCTTGCAATCGAATACTCTTGTTCTGCGCATCTCTAGTGGTGATTCTGACAAAACCGAATGTTTTCTTCGCAAAATGAGGTAGAAAGCGTAATTTACTATGTTATTTACACATAATATGCATTAATACCATGTTATGGGGCTTGTAATCGAATACTCTTGTTCTGCGCATCTCTAGTGGTGATTCTGACAAAACCGAATGTTTTCTTCGCAAAATGAGGTAGAAAGCGTAATTTACTATGTTATTTACACATAATATGCATTAATACCATGTTAATGGGGCTTGTAATCGAATACTCTTGTTCTGCGCACCTCTAGGGCTGATACTGACAAAACTGAATGTTTTCTTCGCAAAATGACGTAGAAAGCGTAATTTACTATGTTATTTACACATAATATGCATTTATAGCATGCCAATGGCGCTGGTAATCGAATACTCTGGTTCTGCGCATCTCTAGTGGTGATTCTGACAAAACTGAATGTTTTCATCGCAAAATGAGGTAGAAAGCGTAATTTACTATGTTATTTACACATAATATGCATTTATAGCATGCCAATGGCGCTGGTAATCGAATACTCTGGTTCTGCGCATCTCTAGTGGTGATTCTGACAAAACCGAATGTTTTCTTCGCAAAATGAGGTAGAAAGCGTAATTTACTACATTATTTGCGCACTATATGCATTTATACCATGTTAATGGGGCTGGTAATCGAATACTCTTGTTCTGCGCACCTCTAGGGCTGATACTGACAAAACTGAATGTTTTCTTCGCAAAATGACGTAGAAAGCGTAATTTACTATGTTATTTACACATAACATGCATTCATAGCATGCCAATGGCGCTGGTAATCGAATGCTCTGGTTCTGCGCATCTCTAGTGGTGATTCTGACAAAACTGAATGTTTTCTTCGCAAAATGACGTAGAAAGCGTAATTTACTATGTTATTTACACATAATATGCATTTATAGCATGCCAATGGCGCTGGTAATCGAATACTCTGGTTCTGCGCATCTCTAGTGGTGATTCTGACAAAACCGAATGTTTTCTTCGCAAAATGAGGTAGAAAGCGTAATTTACTATGTTATTTACACATAGTATGCATTAATACCATGTTAATGGGGCTTGTAATCGAATACTCTTGTTCTGCGCACGTCTAGGGCTGATACTGACAAAACTGAATGTTTTCTTCGCAAAATGAGGTAGAAAGCGTAATTTACTATGTTATTTACACATAATATGCATTTATACCATGTTAATGGTGCTTGCAATCGAATACTCTTGTTCTGCGCATCTCTAGTGGTGATTCTGACAAAACTGAATGTTTTCTTCGCAAAATGAGGTAGAAAGCGTAATTTACTATGTTATTTACACATAATATGCATTAATACCATGTTAATGGGGCTCGTAATCGAATACTCTTGTTCTGCGCATCTCTAGTGGTGATTCTGACAAAACCGAATGTTTTCTTCGCAAAATGAGGTAGAAAGCGTAATTTACTATGTTATTTACACATAATATGCATTAATACCATGTTATGGGGCTTGTAATCGAATACTCTTGTTCTGCGCACCTCTAGGGCTGATACTGACAAAACTGAATGTTTTCTTCGCAAAATGAGGTAGAAAGCGTAATTTACTATGTTATTTACACATAATATGCATTAATACCATGTTAATGGGGCTCGTAATCGAATACTCTTGTTCTGCGCATCTCTAGTGGTGATTCTGACAAAACCGAATGTTTTCTTCGCAAAATGAGGTAGAAAGCGTAATTTACTACATTATTTGCGCACTATATGCATTTATACCATGTTAATGGCGCTGGTAATCGAATACTCTGGTTCTGCGCATCTCTAGTGGTGATTCTGACAAAACCGAATGTTTTCTTCGCAAAATGAGGTAGAAAGCGTAATTTACTATGTTATTTACACATAATATGCATTTACACCATGTTAATGGTGCTTGCAATCGAATACTCTTGTTCTGCGCATCTCTAGTGGTGATTCTGACAAAACCGAATGTTTTCTTCGCAAAATGAGGTAGAAAGCGTAATTTACTACATTATTTGCGCACTATATGCATTTATACCATGTTAATGGGGCTGGTAATCGAATACTCTTGTTCTGCGCACCTCTAGGGCTGATACTGACAAAACTGAATGTTTTCTTCGCAAAATGACGTAGAAAGCGTAATTTACTATGTTATTTACACATAACATGCATTTATAGCATGCCAATGGCGCTGGTAATCGAATGCTCTGGTTCTGCGCATCTCTAGTGGTGATTCTGACAAAACTGAATGTTTTCTTCGCAAAATGACGTAGAAAGCGTAATTTACTATGTTATTTACACATAATATGCATTTATAGCATGCCAATGGCGCCGGTAATCGAATACTCTGGTTCTGCGCATCTCTAGTGGTGATTCTGACAAAACTGAATGTTTTCTTCGCAAAATGAGGTAGAAAGCGTAATTTACTTTGTTATTTACACATAGTATGCATTAATACCATGTTAATGGGGCTTGTAATCGAATACTCTTGTTCTGCGCACCTCTAGGGCTGATACTGACAAAACTGAATGTTTTCTTCGCAAAATGAGGTAGAAAGCGTATTTACTATGTTATTTACACATAATATGCATTTATACCATGTTAATGGTGCTTGCAATCGAATACTCTTGTTCTGCGCATCTCTAGTGGTGATTCTGACAAAACCGAATGTTTTCTTCGCAAAATGAGGTAGAAAGCGTAATTTACTACATTATTTGCGCACTATATGCATTTATACCATGTTTAATGGGGCTGGTAATCGAATACTCTTGTTCTGCGCACCTCTAGGGCTGATACTGACAAAACTGAATGTTTTCTTCGCAAAATGACGTAGAAAGCGTAATTTACTATGTTATTTACACATAACATGCATTTATAGCATGCCAATGGCGCTGGTAATCGAATGCTCTGGTTCTGCGCATCTCTAGTGGTGATTCTGACAAAACTGAATGTTTATCTTCGCAAAATGACGTAGAAAGCGTAATTTACTATGTTATTTACACGTAATATGCATTTATAGCATGCCAATGGCGCTGGTAATCGAATACTCTGGTTCTGCGCATCTCTAGTGGTGATTCTGACAAAACCGAATGTTTTCTTCGCAAAATGAGGTAGAAAGCGTAATTTTACTACATTATTTGCGCACTATATGCATTTATACCATGTTAATGGGGCTGGTAATCGAATACTCTTGTTCTGCGCACCTCTAGGGCTGATACTGACAAAACTGAATGTTTTCTTCGCAAAATGAGGTAGAAAGCGTAATTTACTATGTTATTTACACAT
>CAJUYD010000239.1:0-18010 GCA_910591665.1 Ectemnius continuus
ACTACACCGAAAAAAACGCTCCACCTTTTTTTCAGTTTTCCCCTGTCTCTGCGCATGTTCAGAACTCGGCTTGTTGCAACGCGTATTGCAATGTGCGATAAACGATTGCATCGATAGTATCGATAAAATTTATACATTTTAAATTTAATCGGTACTCTCTTTGATCCTTCTTTTGATCCCTTTTTCTCTCTTGGTTTCCGTTTTAATTCTTTATAGATATAAAATATTTAATTTATTAATTATAATAATTGTAGGAATACATATTTATAATTACGAGGATCGTGGTATACCACCACCCTCGTCACGGCCACTGCTGGCTACGGGCACTGCTGGCTATAGCCACTGCTGGCTACGGGCACTGCTGGCTACGGGCACTGCTGGCTACGGCCACTGCTGCTACGGGCACTGCTGGCTACGGGCACTGCTGCTACGGCCACTGCTGGCTACGGCCACTGCTGGCTACGGGCACTGCTGCTACGGGCACTGCTGCTACGGGCACTGCTGGCTACGGGCACTGCTGCTACGGCCACTGCTGCCTACGGCCACTGCCAATCCGAATCCTGCTAAATTTTTGTTAATATAAAAGATATTAGTTCCAATCGATTTAGCTAGATGGTCACAAAAATAAAAATTAGTATCCATTTATTTATTTTAATTTCAAAATAACTTGCCTTAATGAAAAATTATCTGAGCCCCAAAAATCAGATTTTTGAAAATTTTCAGTTCCAATTGACAAACATTTTATATTGAGAATAGCAAAATAAAAAATTAGTTTCAATTGATCTAATTCGACAATCAAAACTTACCTTAGCAACAGAATATTCGAGTTTCAAACATCGAAGAATTGGAAGATATTCATTCCCGAATGAAAAACATTTAATACATTCAAAGATATTAATATAAATTTATATAGTTCAATTTTAAAATAAATTACTTGCCTCACCAAAAACCATCAAAACTTCCAAAGATCAAAGATTTTTAACAAGATCGAGTTCCAAAAAAAAACATTTTAAAGGAGATAAAAAATAAACATTAGTATCCATTGATTTAGTTCAATTTCAAAATAACTTGCCTTATTGAAAATTACCCAAACTGCCAAATATCGGAGGGTTTTGAAGATTTCCAGTTTCAATTGAATAACAGTTTATATTGGGAAGAACAAAATGTAAAAAATTAGTATCAATTGATTTAGTTCAATGATCACAACTTACCTTAGTAAAAAACCATCAAAACTTCCAAAGATCGAAGATTTTTAACAATATCGAGTTCCAAAAAAAACATTTTAAAGGAGATAAAAAATAAACATTAGTATCAATTGATTTAGTTCAATTTCAAAATGACTTACCTCAGTAAAATAACTGTCCGAGGCTTCAAAGATTAGAATGCTTCTGATCTTTAAAGCCTCAGATGATAGTTGTGTTCCTTGAGATGTTGCATTGACCATTGTTCCTGCTGAAAAATCAAATAATGCGAATTATATTATAAACAAAATAAATAAGATACATACGGTCAACGCATCTTGGCTTGGCCTAACAACATTATTCACATAAAATAGATTATTTACTTGAAAAATAAAGCTATTTATGTGAAATAATGATGCCACCGAAGCTTCTGTCATGCCAGGCATCAACGAAACCTGTACCAGTAGTCCCTCATCACACTGTTCAGCTTTGTAAACGGTGCCCCTGACATGAATTTCCCCATTAAGATAGAAAAATGATAATGGGGACAAATACATGCCAGGTTTCCCGATAAAAGCTCGAACAATATTTGCTTTCAAAGTAAATGGATGAAGACTTGCTGGTACAGGCACGTAATCATCCTCGATGACATCTAATAAATAAAAAAAATGAATAGGAATTGAACATATGCAATGAACTTTCTTTTATGAACATACTTTTATTTATGAAATCATAAATTGCTTGATTTTCCTGATGCTTTGAAGCGATAGTGAAGGCAATATTCCGATAATTTCGGTTATTGTCCACTAATCGCTTCATCGACGAATGTTTTCTTTCGAATTTCATTGTCGAAAAGCTTGCCAAACTCCCATAATACTTGATTAACTGGGAGTAGTGGCTCAGGAAATGAAGCTTCGGTGTTCGGCGGCCAACTTTCTGGTAATGCTGCAAAATAATAGTCATTAAAAATTGTAATTAAATAAAGTGTTCATAATTTACCTTCAAAAAATAGTGGATTTCTGAGTCCAACTCGCTTGCTTCACAACCTGTAGGAGAAAAAACTAGATAAATAATGTGTCTGAAACTTATATACATTTTAATGGGCAAATCCTGATATTCCCGGATCCATTCCGGGAATATTTCGATGATCCTGGTGAAGAATTCAAATTTCTAATAAAAAGTGTTATATTAATATTAATAGTAAAGATGTATAAAGTATAACTTTTAAACTTACCTGGCAAGCTTTGCCAGTTATCTTGCAGTTTGGTTCCATCTTCACTGGCCCGTTGACCCATCTAATCTTCTTATATCTTGATTCGATGGTCTTGGATGTCGAGGTGTTCGCCAGTATCCACTGGCATATATCTTCTAGAACACCCTCGGATATATCATGAAATATATCCGGTGGGGCCAGACTAAACAAGTTGATGCGGGGAATACTTGAGAATTCACTCTCCCGCATTATACCATAAGTGCTTCTATATAGCCTGTCGGATTTTATCTTCGCGATCTCTTCTTCATAGTTGATCGTCTTATTTATGTGTAATATCTTCTCGACAATCACATTTCGAGCAATTTCATCGTTTGTAGCTGAGCAATAACGACATATGAAATGCTTCGAAAATGTTTGCCTGAAGCCGAAAAGTTCGGCTACGGCAAGATTGTCTCCGGTCAAAAATGCGAATTCCACTGGCAGGGTTTCTTCTTTATCATTAAATTTTACCCTGAGTCCACAATTCTTCAAGTGGACTAAATCCATAACCAGTGGCTGCAAAATTTCGTTTATCTTCTTGTTAGCCATTTTGATTGATCTTCTGTTGGCTAACAGGACCGGCCAAATATTTTTTGATTTACATCTTTGCTCTGGTGGGATATTATCTATATCCAAATACAGAGCAAAGAGTTTCTGCTTGCTTGTTTTCAAATTATCGGTCACTCCAAAGTCATCACCATAAAGTACAAGTCGAAGCTTGTTTACCAAGTTCGAATTTTGTACATATGGCGATGACTTACCGATATGTTCTTCTTTTACCCTTTTAACCAAATCTTCTGTAATCATAGCCTTTAATATCTTCTTTAAGGGCATGTAATAGTACTTGGTGGGGCCACCTAAAAGTAACAATAAATCAATAAATCAAAATGTTAAATCAAAATTAAACAACTCACTTTTATCTGTTATTATTTGCTTTTCTACTGGTGCAACGTAGTTGTCCAAATTCTGAATGAAGATCTTCTGCAAATAAACAGAATTGGACACTCGTTCACCATACAAGAAAACTGGGCTACTGTACATATCCTGAGGTACAATTGTAGCCAGTTTCTTGCAGAATTCAAAAGTGGCCCCAGCGTCTGATATTGAGTTCAGACGATTGTAGTTTAACCTTATGATGAATTCGGTTAAAACTTTTTTTTGATCGGAGGGCAGAGACTTATTAATTTCTGTGAAGAAAGAATACGTATCTTCTTTGTTTTCTTCTTCATCAGAATCCATGTTCAGAGGGTGAGCTTCTTCATCAATTCCCTCGGCGTCCCTTTCTTCATCATAGTTCGCCCAGTCGTCCATTATATCTTCATTGATTTCCAATTGCTGATTATAATCTTCCTCATAAGTTTCAGCAATGGAGGACGAGTCAAAATGTGTCTCACTAATGACAAAATAATTAGATTAAATTGTTATTTCTATTTATAATTAAAAGACTTACGCATGATATTTTTTGAGATGTTTATAAAGTGTCATATAGGACATGAACACTTTATCATGCTGAAGACACTTCTCTGACATTGTTCTTCCGAGGCGTAAATTGCTTAATGCCTCTTTGAACAAATGACAGTTCTTCAGCTGCTTCTCCGTTTGCTTGTGCTAGAAATTCATCAAATATCAAATAATAAGCGAATAATACACAAACATGATTGATGTACTTACAAGAACGAGGCGTTCTTCAAGCTGATTTAACATTCGCAGCATTTTTGATTTTTGATCCTCTTGAAGGTCGTGAACCGCTGTTTCCATATAAAATTGTTTCACGACCTTCCATGTTTCTTCACTGGCTGCAAAAGTCCAGTCTTTGTTCTTTATAGCCAAAGCAGTCGTTGATAAAAACTTACCAAAGTTGGACAAAAATCTTGAGACAGCCGAACTTTTGGTAAGTTTTTCAACGTACACCAACTGCTTGTGTAATAAATCTTGATTCATTTTGAAAAAAACCTAAAAAATAAACTTAAAGTTACGGTACAAACCCGGTTGCTGTAAGAAAGAGTTGATTGAGTTAAATAGATAAACTAACAAAAAAACTAAATAATAAGAATATTAAAACTAAATAATATAAATACTAAAACTAAATAACATAAATATATCTCAAATAAAAATATTTTAAGCTTGATTTATTGTGTTCGAAGTTTTCTGAAACGAGCGGTTTGCTTGTGAACAAAAAAAGAGAACAAAAAAAGGAAGACATTTTCTAACAATTCTGTTCATATACGACGTATCATTTTTTTAACATTTTTTGCTTTTTATTTAATTTATTTAGATTTATTAGTTTTTAAATTCAGAAAAATATTTTTATAAATAGTAAAAATTTGTTTATTTTGTTTTAAAACTTAATAATTGAATTGAACGATGATGATAATAGTGAGCTTAGTGCGGCTTAGAATAACCCACAGTTCAGTTGTTTACCTTCGATAACTGGTACCAATCTGATTATTTAGTTTAGATAGATTTTAATGACAATTAAAATAGACTGAGATGGTCAAAATATCAACAAAATTGAAATGGAACATCATTGAAGCCTCTTTTTAAGTTTTTCATAATGTTAAGGATCTCATTTGGGTGATCGAAAGTTATTTGAGTCGTGATAGTCGAGCAATAGAACCGCTATTCAGTGTAACGATTAAAACAGAGGTTGATTTTCGTTGTTTAATTACGCCAATCTGATTTAAATCAGAATACGTTCTTGTCATCATGTTAATTCCTCAATCATCCTGCAACCAATGTGTTTGGCAAAGTAATAATTGTAAAGATAGTTTATTAAATTTGTAAACAAATCTTGTTAAAAGCACCAACAACACTTTTTTGGTATTTTGAATGAGAATGTTGTGTGGCCTTACGTTGACACAACACATTCCCTATCATGGCCACCTCGGATTACACGAATAAGTTTGAAAGAAGAATACAATGAACTCCATACTAACTACACGAACCAAACAAACCATCCCAAAAAACCGATTTCAGATCGTCATCTCAGTTAACCGAAACCAAAACGTCCTAACCAAATAACCAAACCAAACACACCAATTCAGCTAACCGTACCAAACACGCCACACCAACTAAACGAATCTAACACATCCATTCCGAAACATAACAGCAAATAACCGACACGCTCGCTTTGGCTCCATATGAAAGCATTATTCTCATTGATGAAAGCAACCATTCACTCATTCTCATAAACTTACATTGTGCCTTTTTAAACATCGAATTCACTCAGAGAGTATTTTAACGACAACAGTAACAATTTAGTTGCTGCTTCGTGAAACAGTTTAAACGTTTCAACGATTGATGGACCAGCTTCTATTTGATTGTCAGTTCGTCTATTCCTGTAGAAAGTGAAACGCTTTAATCACATTGAAAAATTAATCTGTTCTCATGGCTTAACAATCAATGTAAAGAAATGCAAACTTGAGATAACATTTATTGATTATTTGATTTAAACTGATTATTTGGTACCCGATTCCTCAAAATAGAAGGAGTAATCAACACTAAAAAGTCAATCCGAACGAAAGTGTTGAAAGAGATTCATGAGTTAGATTAATGTAACTTGCTGAGGTCGTTTATTTGAAATGGCATGTTTGGTTAGAAGATTTTATCCTTTTGGCCTAATCTCACTATTTCGGACCTTACTGCTGCCAGTTTTCCAAAAGTCAACTTCCTCCGGCAAACTAAGCCAAAACTAATGAAGAACTTTCAAAGAAAGTTCATCTAACTGAGTTTGGTCCGGATGAATCGGTGCAGCATACCTAATGACAAATTATATTGTGGTCAACATTTATCCAATAGAAAGCTGAGCGAACTAGTATTTTGTCCCATTGATGAGAAGGAAGATTAGTGCAACGTTAAAGGCGATGCTGCGGACTACCAGACCCAGTGATCGATGTGAATCTGTATCGGCTAAAGCAAAACCAAAATTAGCTGAACCATCAACAAAACGTGCTAAAACTTTTTTAGCTTTATTGGCAAGGTTTGCAGTTAGATCTAAGCAAGTTTGGGATAAGTTTTTTTTAACCGCGAGCAAGACGACATCTGAAGACTCCCAGAAACGTCAGGTATCCAATGATCGAACATGCATAAAAAACAACAATATTAATTTATTAATATTTAAATTATCTAGTTCTGCTTTATGTACAAATTTGTTTTCAAGATATTTATTTGAATTTATTGGAATATTTTTTAAAATCTTCTCAATGATTTTAGTTACCACAAGGCAATGTTTTAAAATCTGCGAAATAGACCAAAAAATGAGGTCTAAATGTGTAGAAATAGCGAAATAAATTGCTGCATGCAACTTTGCGGCAGTTGGCTCCGCCTTGTTTATAAGAAGTTTAACTTTCACTGTGCTAAAAATTTTTTTTCCCCCTTTCCCCTCTATTTTTAGTCTACACCCCTTTTTTTTCAGTGTAGATAGTGCAAAGTCTAAGAGTTTTTTTTTGGGAATTATTTCTCAAAAAAACTTTGGAAACTTTAAAAAAAATTCCCGAAACCCTTAGACTTTTAACTATCGATAGTGGAGGGGAACTTTTGGAAAATTTTAAATTACTCATTTTTATTTTTATTTTTTAATCTCAGACACCAAAATATACAACATTTTTTACATCGAATAGCATCTTTTTTAAGTAATTATCTATAAAAGATAGTATATTTCTATGACCTCAAAGTATCCTAAAATTGTCGTTTTTTTGACTTTTCAAATACAATTATTTCAAAAAATTTTTAAATCTAAAAATCGTGAGATATATCAAAATTCTCAAAATTTAATAAAAAAATTCAATGATCATCAATGTCAAGAACAACAGTTACGAAAATACTAAATAACATTCAAACAAAAAAAAACAAAATATTATTATATCGTCTCAATGTAGATCATTTGTGTCTTACAACTTCCTCAAATATTTTAGTTTTTCGTTAGTTACAAAATTTTTTTTTTCGTAAATCAAAAACAAAACAAAAATTGATTTATAATGTGATCGTTAAATGTCAATAAACCAATGATATGAAGATATCATTATAAAAAAAAATCTAGATTACAAAATATTATGCTATCGTTTCCTTTGTTTTGAATGACTAATATTTTTATTTCTTTTCGAAATAAATTACTCAAAACATTTTAACTCATCAAAAAGAAAATGATGTTAAAATATTCATGCTTTAATGAACGTTAAGAGATGAATGGCACGGCAATATATTCACTGCACTATATTATTCCGGTTATTCGTTCGAGGAAACAAAATCAAATTAGTAAAAAAAAAACTTCCCTTCTTTTTCCCAACTTTAAAATACAAAACATCTCATAGAATGCCACCTAGTGAGTCGAAAAAGTACTAATCCATTTAAACAAATACTTACAGTATCTATGAACAATAATAATTGAGAAATAAATAAATAAATTATTAAAACTAAATTTAATAATCTAATTTACATGAGAAAAGATAAGAATAATTTAAATAATTTGTCTTTTTTTAAATTCTCTGATGGCTATATATTTATATGTTTGAATGAAACAAATGTTAATCGTTCCATAAAAGTCAATATGGAACGAATGAAGTATCTTTGACAGTTATTATTATCCATTGTTATTTTACATGAATGGGTTTGCTTCAAAAGATAATAAAACAAAATACATCCGTAGACAGATATATTGTTTACTTCAAAAATGAGTTATGAAAGTTTGGTATGTAACTGTTTTACCTGGGCCTCCAAATACCAACCAGGTAATAGGCATTACCAGTGGGAGGTGTTGGATTTTCCAATCAATTTATCTCTATATAGCTACGTTGTAGATCATTTAACTTCGAAGACATCTCTTGGAGTATGTTTCCTTTGCCTTCAAGATTGATTATGACAACTTTGTGGTAAATTAAATGGCTTTGATGATGGACTGTAAGGAAACTTTTGTATTCAAATCTTTTCTTACAATCGTTCTAGGCCTGCTCAATGGTCAGCTCAACATGGAAATGCAATCAATTCTCGTACATATAATCGAGAGTCTTTTTGAATAGAGCCTCTTTGTATGCAAACTCATTATAATGCATATCGGCACAAAAAACAACATTCCAAACTCTTTGAGAGTTTTGCAGAACTTGATCCTTTATCCAATCATTTGCACCACTCACTGTAAATATATTGCCACATATTCCATGGGAATATGGAATGATTATGCATGAGAAATTCGAAAAGAAGCCAAAGAACCTTGGCGTCACAGATGTAACTGCTTTCTATATAAATTACAAAATCTCATTTACAAGCATTTCAACATAAAACCCCTTCTCATCGATGAAATATATGTTGGCTCCAATCGAGGCCTTTTGAAGAGGTAAATGTGAACACTGTAAAGACAACATTGTAAAGGCTTTTAATGTTGACGTTCTTAATTTTTTTTTAATATCCAATGATGGACAGTCAAAAAGAACATCGATTCAAGCCTAATCAAACAAACCTATCCCATTAGGGAAGCCTTTTCAAAATTTGTCTCATTACCTTTTTTTGTAAATATTTTTATATTAGAAAAAAAACAAAACATAAACATCTCTCTACAGTTATTTGTTTTGTTTTATATTTATTTTCTATGGAAATTCCACACTTACAAGAAACAGCTAACAATGTTAATAACAGTGTACAATTCGTAAACATTTCTTTAGCTAATCTTTACGAAAAGTTTTTTCTTAAACATTCGTTGTAGAATAAGCTTCTTTTCCCTCCCCCCCTCTCTTTCTCTCTTTCTCTCTCTCTCTTTCTCTCTCTCTCTTTCTTTCACTCATTCACTTACTCACTCACTCACTCATTCTCTCACTCACTCTCTTTGCCACTTATTTTTGTTCACTAAGTTGGCTCCACCCCATGTCTGTAACTGTTGTGTGTGCTAAATGTTTTTTTTTTTGCCCCTTTCCCTCATCTTTTTTTTTTATATTTTGTCAATATATGAGAGATGGGATGGGATGGGATGTTGTTTGGTCATTTTTATTGTAAACAAGTGCTAACACTCTCTTTCGACTTTAAGCTCTTTCAGATATATATACTTTTTTTTCCCTACATTCCAATTCCTACCATTCTCATTTTCTTTCTTTTTCTTCATCAAAAATATCTCTTTTACTCTCTTCTTTTTTCTTCTTCTCAACTGTATACACTTGTATGTATTTCAAATTCATTTGTTTACAATCAAAAAAAAAAAGAAAACAAAAACAAAAGGCATTACATGTATATTAAATAATAATAATCATAATTATAATCATAATCATAATAATAATAATGGTGCTACACAGCTGTAGAATTTAATATCATCACTTTCTTTGAACGAAGAAGAAGAAGAAGAAAAAATGCCATGATGAACTATGATTTTAATTTCCAATGTGTGGTAAATCGTTAAACCATCTTCTTTTGCTGTTTTGTTCATATTTGTTTTCCCACATATTTTGCTTGGCAAAGGACAACAACAACAAAAAAAATAAAGTTGAAATTGAATCTAATTGAAGCTTGTGTGCATGTTTGTATATCGTATGTGTAAATGTCCATTGTGTTAAACAGACCGACAAAAACAGAACCAATGTTGAATTTGATTTGATTGGCATTAATCGATCTATTCAACCGATAACTTCGATTTTTTTATACCACTGTTCAATATATATTATGTAATTGAAAGTTGTCAATAATCAATAATAATCATAATCAAAATAATGTCTAGTTTTAGTTTTATAACTTCGTTAAAGTTATAAAGCCCACTACGTCTACTTCAAACATTAAATTACTACTTCAATTAAGTTAATCAATCTTAGAAATTTATCTCTCAAAATAAGCTTTTTTTTTATATTTGAACTTATTTCATTCAAATGAAATGGCTGAAAGTGATCCAAACGATGGTGAACATGGCTATAATTCGGGACCACATGTTGTGACAATCTATAAATCAGAGACGGGCTTTGGCTTCAATGTTAGAGGGCAGGTGTCCGAAGGTGGACCACTTCGAAGTATCAATGGGGAACTTTACGCCCCACTTCAACATGTTAGCGCTGTGCTTGAGAATGGAGCCGCTGAATTGGCTGGCATACGCAAAGGTGATCGTATTCTTGAAGTGTACGTATTATTTTTGTACTTGTTTCTTTTTGTTGTTGTGGATGTTAATGCTTTTTCTAATCATTTCGATCTCGTTATTTTGTTTTATCAACTTTCTAATTTTAGGAATGATGTTAATGTTGAAGGTGCTACTCATAAGCAAGTTGTCGATCTAATCAAAACAAGTGGTGAAAGATTGCGTTTAACAGTCATTTCGGTATCTTCTTTGGTAAATTCCTTTTTCGTTAATCAATATTGCTTCTTCATGTTGTTGTGAACAACATGAGGCTATCGTTTCGTTTATATATCTCAATATATTTGTATGTTTGTGTCTATATTTCATTCACATTTCTTTTTCTTTTATTTGGTTAGGATGCTGAAAAGCTTGAAATAATAAGTGAAAATATAAGTCAACCATATTATGATTATAGTGAAAAGCGTTCATTACCGATATCGATACCCGATTATAGTTGGATCGATAAAGGTGGTGAGAAGTATGCTGTCTTCAACATCTACATGGCCGGCCGACATCTTTGCTCTCGTCGTTATAGAGAATTTTCTAATCTGCATAATAATCTAAAGAATGAATTCCTTGATTTTAAATTTCCCAAATTACCCGGTAAATGGCCATTCTCCTTATCATGCCAACAATTGGACTCTCGGCGTAGGGGTCTAGAACTTTATCTGGAGAAAGTATGTGCCATTCGTATCATTGGCGAGAGTGATATTATTCAAGAGTTTTTAACCGATTTTGAAGATGAACATGTAAGCTATCTGTTATAAATAATAATAATAATAATAATAATAATAATAATAATTGCCTTATTGATTATTGTTTAACATTGTATTTTATTTTTGTTTAGGGAACAAATTCGGTACCAGTCGATATGAAGATATTACTTCCCAATAAGACGGTGATAAGTATAACAATAAGAAAGAATAGTCTCACCTCTGAAGTGTTCGATATGATAGTAGAAAAAATTGGTCTTACGAAAGAACAAGCCAAATATTTTGCTTTATTTGAGATCGTTGAGCAAGGCTTCGATCGAAAGCTACAATTGAATGAGTACCCTTATAATCTTTACATACAAAATATTCAAAACACCAGTGTTGCTTCAACTTGTCTTATCATTAAGAAGTGGTTCTTTAACATTGATCGTGAAATTGAGCTCAGTTCAATTGATCTTCTGGAGTCGTTCTTCTTTTATCAAGTAAGAATATATATATATATTTTTCTTTTCTAATCGATAATTTTACTTTTCTTACTCAAACTTATCAATAGGCAATCGAAGATGTAAACAATGGACAAATTAAGGCAGGCAATAAACTTTACGAGCTTAAAGCATTACAAAATGTGACCAAGAAAAAAGAGGTAAATTTGTTTTGTTTTGAATATATCGTCATCTTTTATAATCTAATTATAAATTATTTTTCTAAATAATAGTATCTAAAACTTGCACGAAGTTTAGAAGGCTATGGTGAGATATCATTCCCTCATTGCCAATCGGATGCCCGAAAGAATGGACATGTGATAGCAATCGTTGGCTACAGCTGCTTCAAATTGATTGCATGTACCGAGGATGGTACACCGGAGGTAATGAATTATTCTATAATTTTTTTTATTACTTTTAAATATGTTTATTAATTGCTATTTTTGTTGTTATCCTTCTAGTCAAAGATTCTAATATTCGATTGGGAGAATGTTAACGAATGGGAAGTAGATGATGAGAGTATGTCATTTGTCTTCATTTTCACTAAGCCAGACAATAAAACCAGGCGTATTCGAATCTTCACACTCTATGTAAGTGTTCATCTAAATTTGATCTTTTAACTAATTAATTAATTTTAATCCAAATGAAACAGTGCGTTTTCCTTTACGAATGTTTTGAAAAGATTCAAGAAGAGAAAAATCTTAATAAAAAAACATTTATTCGATCCATTTAAATAAATTGTGGATGTGTGTACCGCAACAACGACAAAAAAACGACGATAACAAGCGAACGAAAACAAGAGATTATTTTTTTATATCCCCCAAACGAAGCAGTTTCATTAATCAGGCAGACAGCAAATAACAATAACATCCAGCCAGACAATTTTGCAATACATTACAAATAATTTTCGACTATGAATTGTCTTTATTCATTAAATGTATCAAAAACCAAACAAAAACAAATTTAACGTTATTTTGTTTTCTTTTTTTTTAATTATTTCTTTTACCAAATATTTTATTTTATTTTTATTTTTCTGCTCTCTCCTCTTTCTCTTTCTTTCTTTCTTTCTATCTATCTTTAGATTGAAGGTTTATTTAATTTTTTTTCTCAAAAGTTTTATATAAATATATATAAATATATATATATATATATTTATATATATATTTAAGTTAAAGTTCTTGGAGGAATAACAATGAGGAATAAGAAGGAATCTCGGTTTATATCATATTTCAATTTGATTTTGAAATGAATTTAATTAGTTTAATGCTATAATAAATCAGAAGGTAATATTACTTTCTTCATTCTTTTTTCTTCTTCCTGTTTTGTTTTTATTATTGGTTAGAATTTTATTTTATCAACATAGTGCAGCAGCACATTCTAATATGTTCTCATTGTTAATAATCAACATTAACTTAGTGTGTGTGTGTGTGTGTGTATGTACATTGTTCAATACCGATGGTATTGAGGAAAAAGGGCATAGTCCAATACCCAAAGGTTATTGGACACTCTGAACTTATTATTATTCTATATATTATTCACCATGAGATTGTAACAAATAGAAGATAGTCTCTCACGCACAATGAATCTCTCACTTCGAACGGGAATAGTAAAGATAGTTCCGATAGGAAGTTCCCTTTGCCCTTCCAACTTGTCCCCTTCGCTCTCCCTCCCTCTCTCGCTTTCTACCCGTCTGTCTGTCTGTCGCTCTCTCCTTCGTCCTAGAGAACGACATGGGCGCAATCGCAATCGGTTCAAAACACTTTTTCCCATATTCTCTTCCATAATGTACATCTCGAACGAATCAACTTTCTCGGGCATCAACTTGAAATCGAAAGAGAAATAAGAAGAATAAGCCTACAGTTCTTTCTTTGGTTGACTTGGTTGATTGGCTTGGCTGGTTGGGTTGGTTTGCTTTGGTTAGGTTAGGCTGGAAGTGAAGGCAGACAAGGCAGAGAGAATAGAAGCAGAGAAAAAGTGCAAGAGAGAGTGCAATGAACTCGCCACATTTTACCAGCGTAAATATAACACTCGACAACGATCGACCGACCGAATGAAATTATGCGAGAAGAGGCGAAGAAAGAAAGCAAAGGCGAACAGAGGGGAGGGGAGGAGACGTTTGAAAAAGTGATGAACACACTTATCCTCGTTTACTGTTTGGTGGGACATTCTGAACCCAATAAGCAAAGCTACATTCTAATAATAACGGGCTTGATCGTTTCCATTCTGTGCGGGTTAAAATTAGTAGTAGACGATCATTTTGACTTTTCTGCTCTTTTCACTTCTTTTAGGGTTTGAATACAAACTATTTATGGCTATATAGTACCGGTTGTAAAGCAAAATGTTCATTTGAGAATTCTTCTCAGGAATGTTTCACTATTATTCGACGTTCATCAGCCGATGATTATAACCATTTAACAACATTTTGGCTGCTTCTAGGACTTTTTATTTTACGAAGTCCAAAACAATCCAAACAGTTTTATTGGGTGTGCTCCATAAACATTTCATTAAAGATATACTCACATACATTGACATACCCGAGAATAGTCCATTATTCTAATCATTGAAAGATTAATAAACAAAATAGGAATAATAATAAAATAATGATTAAGCCGCTAATTAATTGGGATGTGGGTGAGAGTGTCTTTAGGGTTGGCAATGTTTGCCATTGGAATGTATTTTCATTTCCTATAAGAATCCTTTTAAATATATATATATTCTTATATATATCTATAAATATATATCTGTAAATATATATATCTGTATATATATCTGTATATATATCTGTATATATATCTGTATATATATCTGTATATATATCTGTATATATATCTGTATATATATATCTGTATATATATCTGTATATATATCTGTATATATATCTGTATATATATATCTGTATATATATATCTGTATATATATATCTGTATATATATCTATATATATATATATATAAATTTGTATATATATCTGTATATATATATATATATATAAATTTGTATATATATCTGTATATATATATATATCTTCATTTTTGCTACAATAGCTCAACTAGCAACGAGAAGGAAAAAAAAGGCGAACATGTAATGCAGTGAAGTTATAGTCAGTGCCAGCTGCCTTAAAAGTTTGGGTTACTTGCTTCCATTGAACTCTGAAGACATGAACACAGTTATGTGGGACACAAAACGATATCAAACGAAAGAAAATTGTGCCGAGTTGAAATGAGAAAAAAATATAAATAAAAGAATAAAAGAAAGTGAAAGAGAAAGAAAAAGGAAGGCGAGATAGAGATGATGATAGGTAAATGACTCGACTAGACTCTATTCGATTTACTAACACCCGTCTGCCTCTCTCTCTCTCTCTCTCTCTCTCTCTTCTCCTTTTTCATCTCATTGGCGCATGTGTGAAATTTCATTAGAGAGGGGATAAGAGGAAAGGGAAATGGGGGTGGAAGGAAAGAAATAGGAACAAGAATGGAAATAAGAGGAATATAATGAATTAAAGACACTGACTACTACTTTCTTATGGAATCGTTGGTGGCAAGGATGATGATGAAGAAGAAGAAGAAGAGAACCTTCCCAACTTCTCTTATTTTCTGCCTATTCGAACACCCAAAGTAAAATATATTTGAACCGGTCGTTTTGTTGTTGTCGTTGTTGTTAGTGGTTCCCTTTTATTTTATTTTATTTTATATTTTCATTTTCATTTTATGTTTCTGTCGTATGTCCCACTTATCACTTTCTCTTCTCCTTTTTCTCTATTTTGGCACTTTCTATAAGTACTTTGTTATAAACGAGTATGTGCTCTCATTGGAATTTAACGTACCATACATTTATGATAATATTCATGGTAATTTAAGCATTGGCTAGTAGATTCTATTCCCATTCTCTATCAGTTAGCATAGGTTTTTTTTGCTTTTTGTTTGTTTGAATTCATAAAGAATTGAAAATAGAATTGATTATTTTCTTTTTTTTTATTTGTCTTGTTTCGCTTTTTTATATATTCTTGCTTGATCGTTGTTGTTTTGGATGGGTTAAATTGGTATTGGCTAAAGGCTTTAGCTGTAACTGTTGGCCGGGTCAATAGTCGAATGTTCGGAGGTTATATGCTATCATATAGCATTGTGAAGGGTACATACACACACACATACACACACACAAACTTTGGATCGCTCCATTCTGGGCAGCGTGAGCATCTTTCGAGTAAGTTCATAATCACAAGACTACCAACAATTCCATCAGTCAGGCAGCAAGAATGTTCTAGTGTGGCTGCGTGCATTCTGTGTAACCCACTGTGAAAACACATCACAATGCTATCATCAACATTTAGATTATATAGAACACTTTGAGGTCTATGACCCATCGTATTTCTGTTTTTTTTTTCGGTTGGCTCTAGCCGTTCTTTCGCCTTTCTTGTCCTCCTCCTCTTTCTTCTCCTCTTTTTCATTTTTTTTCTTTTTCGTCTTCTATTCCTTCTTCCTATCTTTTTTTTCATTTCATTTCTTTTTATATTTATATTTTGTTGTTGTTGTTGTTGTCGTTCATCTTCTTTTGGGGTTTTTTTTCTGCCTTTTGTTCGACTATATGCTAATGGATTCTCTAGATTTGAATGTAAAACATCAGCTACGAGTCTTTTATTGGCATTGAATGGTAGAGAATACTACTACTACTCCCACTAGCTATGATTCGTTCTTCTTCTTCTTCTCCAATGACATTCTGCAAGCATTGAGGCAAATAGTTGAAATACACCCAAAATAAAGGGGAAGAGGAAGGGGGAGGAGAATGAGAATGAAAGATAGAATTGACTAATCAATGCATGGTCGATCATTTACATTCTATTTCTTCGGGTAGTGGTTACATAAATGAACACCTGATCAACATTGATACTTTATATGCTATTCGATTGCCCTTCTTTAAGGAAAGTTTATAATGTAAATATCATATAAATAGACATACTAACTTAATACACACACACACACGACATACACATACACACTTATTCTGCTTACAAAATGAATGTTTACTACTTAGTGTGTGTGTATGCAGACACTAAACATTAAGAGAATGTATGCTAACGAAGTAAGCGTTTCTCTCTCTCTCTCTCTCTCACACTTTAACATTACTAAAAAGATGCTTTATTCTCCTTGTAATAGGGACGCCATTTACCGTTCGGTTTATAAAAACCATAAACCCAAATATAGTTTGTTTACAATTGAAATTACTTTTTAGATTTTGTTGTTGTTGTTGTTGTTATTATTATTATTGTTATAGTAACATACATTCAAGATGAACAAGGTTGTAAGATCGTACAAGAAGGTGTTTCTTAGTTTAACACTCCAATTGTGGGCGGCTTTGAAAAATGGCAAATGTTTTTTTGTCTCATTCTCATCTAATTAGAGGATAAACAGATTGATATCAATTCATTTTATTTATTAAAGTTGTTTGTTCAATTATAAATCAATTGAATATACGACTGGTTTGAGCTCTCTCTCTCTCTCTCTCTCTCTCTTTGTCTTTGTTTTTGTCTTTGTTTTTGTCTTTGTTTTTCCCTCTCAGCCTTGTCCTTTACTTCAAACAGATTCAAACAAATAAAACAAGTCTTCATAATCTACACTCGTTTTTTCTCTCTATTTTCTTATGTTATCTTACAAGTAAGCTAAAAGAGAAGATGAAAAAGAAAGAATATGACTTGAAAAGAGGGTGCGATGTTGCACTGTGCCCCTATCGTTTAGACAGAAAGTGCAGAACCTTTAAGACAATAATAATAATAATAATAATAAACAAAATAAAAGCAAAACTTGAATGAATTGAAAGGTAGCAGACAATGTTGAACAACAATCAAAGCATCGTATAAAGTTTGAGATAAAAGAAGAGAGAAGAGAAGAAAACAGCCTAAGTTCGACCTACCGACCAGTTGAGCTGCGTCTTTATATTAGCCGGAAAGTACGATGGCCCAAATATGACCATGAACATTTTTGTTTTTACCATTTATTAGGAGAATGTGTAGAAATGAAATCATTCAATTCAATGGTAAGAGAGGGTCGTGGTGTTGTTGGTGGTATTGGTGATAGTGAAGTAAAAAACAACAGCAGTAACATCAGCCAAAGCAGCCAAGCAGGCAGGCAAACAACTTAATCTTAAAAAAAGAAAAGTACATTCACTTTCCTTTTTGGATGTTATTAGACATTTAGATATAATACTCAATGAGAATCTCGCCAAACAGCTTCGTGTGGCATAGTAACCATAGCACATTGGAATAATTGCCTGACGGGGATGATGCTTGTTTCCCACTGTTTCTCTTTCTCTCTT
>CAJUYD010000240.1:0-17855 GCA_910591665.1 Ectemnius continuus
CCTCTATCCCTTTTTCTCAACTTTTTCATGAATGAGTTCATTTATCAACAGAACCTTTCTAATGCAATGCAAACATTTTCAAATGAAGACAATAAAGCAACAACCACAAAAAAAGCAAGACGGTAGAGAAAGAGAGAAAGAGGGGGAGAAAAAAAAGACAAATTTATAAAGAAATAAACAAAATAAAAAAATGATAAGATAGTAAATTTGAATTTATTTCTTTTTTTTACTATTTACTTGATTGGCTAGATTATTAAAGGGCAAAATATAACTAAAAAGATTTAAGTGGATAACGAGCTCGTATGACCAGCCCATTTACACACACACACACACACAAACAGTGTTAGTGATGCTAAAAGCCAAACAAAAGTCGTGTCCTTTTCTTCACTTTCTCTTTCTTTCTCTTTTTTTTCTCGTTCACTATTCATTTAAATGTTTACATTGTTATTTTGACTTCAGCTCTCTCTCTCTCTCTCTCCCTTTTCTTTTGAAGACAAAATAAAATTGACATATCTTATTTACTCTGCAAAGGATGGCATCATGCAATTTAACACTTTACAATGTGCAACATATATAGAAAACAAAACTATATACATTAAATAAACAGCAGGCAATCTTACCATAAATCTTTCAATTTTAAATTTTCAGTGTTAATAATTTCAATAATAAAAAAACAAACACAATCATTTAAAGTCAATGCTGTTCCTTTTTTTATCATTCTTTCACTCTTTCTTCACCATCTTTAAAACACACACACACACACAAAGCATTCTCTCTATTTTGATTGTTTGTTATACAAACAGCAGCTTTATAATAAACACATCACACACGCATATGCACACACACACAAACACACACAGACATAGACATAGACAAGCAAACAAATAGAACATTTATTTTATATTTTGTTGGTTTATTAAAACAAATAAATCATCAAACGTGATACTCCCTTATGTTTCATTCACTTCCTTTCTCTCTCTCTTTCTCTCTCTCTTTCTCTCTCTCTTTCTCTCTCTCTTTCTCTCTCTCTTTCTCTCTCTCTTTCTCTCTCTCTTTCTCTCTCTCTCTCGTCTCTTCACGGCCCACCTATCTATACCAATTGGTCTCATTCAATCCTATCTCATCTCATCCACCCACTTAATCTACCCTTCAATGGGCTTTGCTATAATTCTTTTTCACCTATTTTTTCTCTCTCTCTCTCTCTCTCTCTCTCTCTCTCTCTCTCTCTCTCTTTCTTCTATCAGACAGACAAGTTTCAGGAAAATTATTCTTTTTCATTCTTTTCTCTTGTTTTTTTTTCTTTCTCTCTCTTGCTTTTTTTTGGTTGCTGTTATTGTTATTATTATTAATGACTTTTGATTTTCTTCTTCCTCTTAGTTTGAATTCATGTTTGATTTTTTTATCATTCAACCTTGAATTAATTCAATTTGAATCAGTGATTGACTAAAATGTTATTCATTTCAATATTGTCCTTTATCAGTTAGATAAGTAGTACACCTTTTACTTTCTCACTTTTTCTCTCTCTCTCTCTCTCTCTCAGTTGTCTTCTTTTCGTTGATCATCACTGTCCATAAGCATAAAACACTCATATATTTACACAAACTGATTTTCTTTTATTTTTTTCTTTTCTTTTTAACATCGTCTATTATTAGTTATGTTTATGTTTTTATGTTATGTCATTATTTATATTGTTATCATGTTCTATTGATACTTTTATGACCCATCTCTTATTATTATTGCTATTATTATTATTATTATTATTCTTATTATTATTATTATTATGTTTACAATTAATTTGATCATTGGTTAATGACAGCTTTATTCGAATCTAATAAGCAAGTTTGGCCAAGGCTTTACCCAGACACCGCTATATCACGATCGACCCTTTTTATCATACTTATGAAATGTATTTAAAAGGATAAGAGTAAAAGAGAGAGAGAGAGAGAGAGAGAGAAAGAGAAAAAAAGGAGAGACATTCAGTGGCTTGATAGTAAATCGTAGACAACATTTACAATGCAATCGAATAATAATATAATAATAACAACAGCGTTAAATGCAATCAAACTTTTATTTACCAAAAAAAGCTTTCAATTGCATTGCAAAAAAAAAAATTAAAACTGGATTGAAAGTGGCAACGAAAAAAAAAGTGAGAAAGAGGAAAAAAAAGAAAAAGCAAAGAGGGAGAAAGAAATAATAATAATAATAATAATAAAAAAGAGCAAAAGAAATAAGTGGCAGAAGAGGAGAAATAAAAAGACAGATTATAAATTCAATGCATTTTAATAGAAGAAGACAAGTTTGAAGATCCAAGACCATTATGGGATAATTTATAATATCAAATAAGATTTACAAGGAAGAGGATGTAGACGATGTAAACGATGATGATGATGATGTTGATGATGGCGAAAGATGAGAAAGGAAGTGCTATGGGAAACAGAGGGGAAGGAAATGGACAACTCAATTCCTATTTTTATCAATTTCATTGTGTGCAGGCATATCATTCACACACACACACACACACACACACACACGCACACATACCACATTCCCAAACACACCAATTCTCAATCATTTAATATATGCTTATTCTCACTTTCTCTACTTTTTTTTTCTTCTTCTTCTCTTCTTCTTTCTTTTGATTTTTTTTTCGTTTGCACTTCAAAACGTAAATGTTTGTTTTTGAGTGCATTTATAAAGTGCTTTAATTTTTATTTTTCTCATTAATTGAAATGCTTTTTTTTCAAGGCGTATTTGAAGATGGCAATGAATGAGTGAATGAATGAATAAATAAGTAATAATAATAATAATAATAGTACACCTAAGTAATAAAAGGCAATAATTGTTCTATCAAATGCAAAAAAATTGTACAGTCAGTGTTAACATCGACAGGCATTCGATTAGCTACAATGTAAATTATAGCAAATTAGTGAATGAATACTCTCTTTCTGTCTTTCTTTCTGTCTTTCTTTCTGTCTTTCTTTCTGTCTGTCTTTCTTTTGTTTTCTATGGGATAGTCAAAAACTACTAGATTAGGCTTCTAATACTAAACAAAACTTTTCAATTAAAATTCACACAATCAAAGAATTTTCTTTTTTGGATTTTTTTTCTCTTGTCGTGTCTTTTTCTTTTTTTTCTCTTCTTCTTTTCTTCTCTTTCCTTTCTTACATTATATTATTATTACCATTATTGCTGTTGTTGTTATTTTCTTTTATTTATAATCTTCTTCAGCCAACGTTAATAATTATTTTTACTTGTAAATATTCAACGATGAAGAAATTGGCAAGATGAAAGAAAGTAATAATAATAATATCTAACGATAGGCAGTTGCTGAACGGTGTAAATGATTATTAATTAATTTACATGACACATACATACAAACATAAATACATACACATTGAAGACATATCGTGCCTATCATTATCACTATCACCACCATCATCATCAACATCAACATCATCATTATCACCAACAGTTTGGGTCATCCTTCTTCACTTTATACATTATACCCTCGGCTTCCTTAAATAATTTATGTAAATCTTCAGTCAGTTCAAACTATTTGTTTTCCTTTTTCTTTTTACTTCTTTCTTTTCTTTTTATCATACAATCTTTGAATAAATTCACAAAAAAAATTGAAAAAAAATTTGACGAATAAAATAACAAAAAAAATGGCTCGATTAATTAATTATTCAAACATTTTTGTTGTTGCATTTAAGCGCTCACACACACACATAAAGCATTTTATTTCTTCAATTGTTTCACACAAGGCAAACATGAGAAAAAAACACCTTGACACAAATGTCACACACACACACACACACACACACAACGAGCACTAACAATATTATATCTTCCTACTTTATCTTTTGTTGTCTGATTTTATTGAACTGTTGAGAGCTTGTCAATCTGTTATTTATTTGAGAATCACTTGCACCCTACTTTAAATCATCTTACACACACACACACACACAAATCATCGTCTTCAACAAACACAACAAACAACATTGTAAATCAGTCGACTGAAAATTCGGAAACAACTCGATTCAAGGTTTTTTTTTGCATTTTATGGCAATTTTTTATTTTTTTTTCTCTCTCACTCTTTCTCTCTCACACACAAATATTCTCTCTCTCTCTCTCTCTCTCTTTCTTTGTTCCGCTCATCTAATTATTCTATTTTTATTAATAAATATAGTGTTTTTTTTCCTTTTTTGCTTTCTTTTTCTGAAATAAAAAAAATAATAATAATATTTATTAAACTAATTAGAATGTATATTAATTGATAATTGATAATAATTTATTCAAGAACATTTGAATTTTTCTTCTTCAGTTGCTGGCATAATGTCGATCATGAAGAAGAAGGAGAAGAAGAAGAAGAAGAAGAAGATTTAGTTGAATGAATATTATTGCTCAACCAAATCGCGTCTTGAGCATTAGCATTCTTGTATTGCAATCTAATTCTTTTTGTTGTTGTTTTGTCTAAAAGGTTTTATTCTATTCCTTACATGATTGCTTCCTATGGCCAATCGGGTCGTCTCTTTCTCTTTTTTTTTTGGGCTGCCTGGTTAGTTTAACACGCACAGTCGAATTGGTCTCCTCAATCTTCTGTTCCCTTCTCTTCATTTTATCCTCTCTTTCTCTCTCTCTCTTTTCCGTTTCAGTCTACTTTTGCGCTGGCGTCATCTCTAAATCGTCGTTGTTTGGTTTCATTCTTATTCTTCTTCTTCTTCTTTTGTATGTAGTTCTTCGTTTACGTTCTCTATTTTTTCTCAAACAAAAAAGTTATCTGCGCAAAAATAAAATAGATGCCAACTTTGAGACTAAGGCTGATGCGTCCCCCCTCCCCCAGAAAAACATTGACACAGACACAACTATCCAAACGACTTAGATGTACACACACACACACACACACATAAACACACAGGAAGTGAATAGAAAGAACTATAGAATAAGATAGAAGATGTGTTATATGAATAGTGTGAGTCGATTAATAATTTCTTTTCTTTATCCTGGACTTTCCTCTATTGAACTGTGGTTGTAATTGAAAGGATGCTACCACTAGATTTAAGGATGTTAACAACATCAGCCCAGAAGCAGCGCCAGCAACATCGACAACGACGACGACAACAACAACAACAACAGCAGCAGCAGCAACATCATCATATAAGAGTATATTGCTTGGTAACACCGACTTTGGTTCAACTCAGCCGCCACCACCCTTGAACATAACCACCACACATTTTTATTCTTGATTAACTTGACCTATTCTCTTCTTATTTCCTTATTATTTTTTATTTTCTTTTCTTTTCTTTCCTATTTGTTTTTGTTTTTATTTTTTTTAATGACTAAGTTTAAATTTGGCTAATTTTATCTGTTTGTTTGTTCCTGTTGTTATTGTTGGTGCTGTTTGTCATTCCTCCTACTACTGCTGCTGACGTTGTTGTTGATATTTGGACGATCATTCAAAATCAATTGAGTTTGTTTTGTTTCGTTTTGTTTTGTTTTGTTTTGTTTTGTTTTGCTTTTATTTTGTTTTGTTTCTGTTTTTAATTTTGTTTTTGTTTTTGCTTCTGCTTCTGCTTCTGCTTTGCTTTTGTTTTTGCTTTTGTTTTTGTTTTTGTTTTTGCTTTTGCTTTTGCTTTTGCTTTTGCTTTTGCTTTTGCCTTTGCTTTTGCTTTTGCTTTTGTTTTTAATTTCATATAAATTTTCCTTCACAATATTTATTTAAGCAATGTTTGCCTTGCCGTGAAGAGTCCATTGGTAAGCTGCCACTGTCGGTAACTGTTTCACTGCCTCAATCAAAAAAAAACGTTTGACATCTTTAATGTCATGCAAAATAATCTTTAATCAATCGATAATTAGAACAAATAAAGACAAACAAAAGATCAAACAACAAAAAAACAAAATTTATTCATACCCTTTTCGAGGAAACAACCAGCAACAAACATGGTTCAAGCAAAAAAGAGCCACGAAGGTCAATCAACGATATCATCGTTGATGAACGCTGAGTCGACTCGTTCAACAATACAGCAGCCAGTTCGATTGACAACAATTAGCACGCCAAGTTTGGCGCATTTCTTTTACGTTCTCGATGTTTATCGTTATGTTCTACTTTGTTTACTTTTCGGCTGTATGAGTGTTATCATTGGTTCAACAATGTTCTGCCTTTCAATGATAATCCGTCTGAAGACAAGCTCTGCACAGATTGTCGAATCGGTGCCTCTTTACATGCCTGGTTTGATTGTATGTTTTTTTTTGTTTTGTCATTGACTTTGGGCTTAGCATTGAACATTGTTCTAACATCTTCTCTAATCATCTCTTTTAGCTCATTTGTAACGGTGTCTCTTTGGTGGCCTTTATCAATAAACATACTCGCCGATTTTATCTGGTAAACAAATAAAATATTCATTGAATAAAATAAAAATCTAATTCTCATTATCGTCTAACAAATCAATCAACCCCTCCTCCCCCTTCCCAAAAAAACAGCTAAAATCTGTTTGTGGTCTATATCTTTTGGTGGCATTATTGTTAATAATCGTTAGCGTTACCACCGCTGCAATCTATCTACCTCGTTTGAACAGCCATAGAGAATGTGTTTATACGAGCCGTCTTCGGACATGCACCTGTGTCCCTAATCCGAGCACAATGAGCACAATCAGTAGGTGTCTATTATTATGATCATTACACTTATACTTAACTAACTAATTTCATTCTATCAACAACAAACAAAATAATAGCATCCAAACATTTTATAATGGAGGACATCGATAATTGTGAGATAGTGCATAATCTAATCTATGATTCGTTAAGGATCGTCTTTGCATTATCATTAATCTCGATACTCATTTCGGTCTTCTCTATCATGATACTTTATCAATTATATATACATGAGAAGCAAAAACTTTATTTTATCAAGATTAATTCATTTCGTAATCAAATGCAAGGCAACATCACTATCAATGGTAAAGGTAATGCCGACTATTCTTCATCCAACACCAATGCTAATCTAGTCGATGGTGGCCATGGTGAGACAATGCCCAAAGCTAGGTGTTTATCGGCCGATTTCTCTTCACAAGATTTTTTAGTCGATCAAATGCCCGGTGATGCCTTTCGATCATCATCCTCAAAGAAACATTCCACCCAAGAACAGATATGGTCATCATCTAATTATAATACACCAAACAGTTTCACTAATCGAGGCAGTGTATTAAAAGCACCAAGTGAGATATCTATAAGGCATTATATGAATATGATCAAAGATAAATCAAATACAATACAATCATTTGTAAAGAATAAATTAGATTTACTTAAAACGGTCAATTCAACATCGAACATTTCAATGTATCATAGTCATCCACATTCCCATCAACATTTTATGGCTCATAGCCATCATCATGCTCTAACCGGCTTGGGTAATTATCATTCTAAAAGTGTAAGGCCATTGAAGAAGAATATATTACCACCACATGTTCTAAGTAGTCGTTATTCACAATCGATATTACAAGATCATTCTCATAGTATTGCTAACCTTGCAAGCATCGACATTGAGACTACAAATAAATCCAATTCACTTTATTCATCAACATCGGCTTCTACTTCACAGGAGGCAACATTAACATTGGCTTCTGGTAATCCATCCAATCATCAGGCTAGTAAACATTCTAGCTTCATTGCCGTCAATGATAATTCAGAATTCTTCACCGATGAAACTAATTTGGTTAGGACATCATTTAAACAGGATAGTGATCCTTTTCTTCCACACCATTCTAGCTCAGGCAATGCAATCGATCATTATTGCACAGAGAATATGACCAATGAAGAATCTAATAGTGTTGAGAAACATGTACGACTTACATCGATCGATTCATTACCACAGCTTATCACCAATCCATTAGGACAATCCCACTGGACACAATCCAATCTATTCGGATGTGTTGATGAAGAGGACGCCAGTGTAGAGACTAATCATATCCCATTGGGTAATACTGGCGAGGCAACTATACTCAACTTTGTTGGTAATCAAACAACCGGTAATTATTATCTCATCGATGATAATGCTAAACCAGTTGAATATATGTTTGTTGATGAGAAACAATTGAGCATACAGTCAAACATCCCCAATGAGAATAACAATAACCAACACTATCAGAAGGCATTCAAAGAGGCATTCCAGAATTATTATGACTCACAGAATCGTATTACCCAACGAAGTTCATTGCATTCCAATCAGCGACAATATTATGCCGTGCCTGCTAACAATACCATTAGTGAACAAGCCAAAGTAGAGGAAACATTAGAAATCCTTGATGCTGGAATGATAGAAAACTATCATTATCATCCAACGCCTAATTATGAAACTGCCAATGTATTGAACGATGCCAATGAAAATATTATCATAATTAATAAACATAATGAATTAATCATGAGTGATGAAGAATTTCCAGCCATTGAGCCACCAGCTGATTATAAGAATGCAGTCATCTATGTTGATGATAATGTTGGTGGTGGGTGTGCTTCAAATGAATCGAAACATTCGATTGAAACATTAACGAATCAAAATCTGATACAACCTTATCATTATTGGGTGCAACAGTTCATCGATCAAATTAGTCAACAGGCGAAGGAGAATACCAATGCCGATACTGCCGAAATGCACAATCAAACCTCGATCGATGAATTAGATTCAATGGAGAATGGCATAGTGGAGGATGATGATGATGATGACGATGACGATGATGATGACGATGATGATGGTGCTGGTGATACCTCTACATCGCAGGATATTGCCGACTTTGAATTGGAATTGGATGAGGAGCCGATTAAATTTGTACACGATGATGAAGATGTTTCTAATAATGGAAAGAATGAATTCATTCTTAAGCCACTTCCATACGATTCACCAGCTGATCAAATCAAAATTAAAACTGGTGATGATATTATCTTATCGAGTACCAAAGACAAGAACAATAATATTGACATAAAGAAAGATAATGTTAACATCATTATCGATAGACAACGACCGATTAATGTTCGAAGGCCGGAGATTAATTTAAAAGATTATACCAAAAATTGTTTTTACGATGATGATGGTGATAATGATGGAGATGGTGATGACGATGATGATGATGATGACGATGATGATGAGGAAAGTACGGAAACAACTGATTCCTCTCTAATTAACAAGACTGGAAACAGCGAAGATGTTGAAGAGTTCAGTGAAGAATCATCAACAGCTGAATATATAAAACCGCCCACACCATTTACCAATTATTATATGAACGCTTCCCATCCGAATCATTTCATTCACTACAATCCAAAATGATCGCCCGGAGATATTTGATCAAATGTAATGTAAGAATGTTTTTCATATTGTGTGCTTTGTAAATATATATTTATATTATTTAAATAATTTCCAACTTGTGACCTATGGCCATTGTTTTCCATTCTAGTGTGCTCATTTCATTTTAATAAAAAAAAAATGTCTTTTTACAAAACTATTATTATTATTATTATGAAAGGTAACTTTTGGATTAAGCAACGAGCAAGTTTTTGCTGATTTTATTTTCACCTTGAGTCAGCATTTTTTTTATACATTTGTTTAAAGATAGAATGAGAGTAAACGATAAAAATGAAAAAGAAGAAAGGAAAACAAACAAGAGAGAAAGAGATGAAAAGAAAGTGAAAAAAAAAATTAGAAAACAAACTACATTTCGTCTAAAGTTGTTGACAATCAATTCAATTCCCACCAATCATCATAAAAGCTCATAACGAAAAGTAAAGGTTAAATCGCTAAAATTTTTCGCTACTTAAAAGAAAAATTATTTTGTTCCATTTTAAACCATTTCGCTGCTTAAACGATTATGACCAAAAATGTTTCAAATAATTAATCTTGTTTTAATTCAATAAATTTTTTATTTATTTAAGAGAAGAAATGAAAAAAAATATATATATATATTTTTTTGTTAATATTTAATTTCAAAAGCAACCTTTGAATTAAGTTTGAATTATTGTTTTGAGGAACACTATTTCTTAACAACTTGTACAACATCTTCATGGTGGACAGTCTATATGGAATTAGAATTTGATTATAAAATTGAAATGAATCAATGAATTATTAAACCACTTACATGATTGATGCCAACCCGTTGTGGACTATATTTGGTGCTCGTTCCCCAAACAAGAGCATACTTAAATTGGCTAACCAAACTTCGATGGACTGCATGGCAGACATGTTCAATGCTACAATTTCGCCTTAGAATTAGACCATCGTTAAAATCAGGAAATTCTTTTCCAAGTAAACAAAAGAAAGAAGAATAAAACCAGTTGGTTTAAAAAAGAATAATGAATAAAAATTTAAACAAAGATATACCTCCACGTTTTTTTGTATAAACTTGAATCAATGCCAAGTATTCCCAGATCATCTCGAGCATATAATCAAGATTAAGCTTCATATTACAACTGACCACAACTGAATGTGGTTGCCTAGCCAATTTATCAACTTCCTCCAAAGAGACCTGATCGATCTTATTGTAAACATATAAACATGGTAAGTAAACACGATTCTTTAGGATAACATCGATCAATTCATCCTGTGTGCAATCTTCGCGAAATAAAACTTCAGCATTGAATATTTCTAAAGAGGAGATAAAGAGGATAGAATAATTTAATCTGATAATTGGCATTAATAAACACTTACTATATTCATGTAGAATCAATTGTACCATCTTTTCATCGCATTTCGTTAATGTACACATTGAATTGAATGAGATACCACCAGTCTTTTTTTCCTTAAAGTAGATATTTGGCTTCCTTTTATTCAATCGAATACCAACTGATTCAAGTTCTTTCTCTAATAGTTCACGTTGAACATTACTTTTGGTTGCATCCAACATGATGATAACCAAATCGGCAGTTCGGGCAACAGCAATCACTTGACGACCACGACCTTTACCTTGGGCAGCACCTTCAATGATACCAGGTAGATCGAGTAATTGAATGTTAGCACCTTTATATTCGATAACACCAGGAATGCAAGTAAGGGTGGTGAATTCATAAGAAGCTGATTCACTGTGAGTTCTAGTTACCGTATTCAACAATGTTGACTATTTTAAATAATAATATCATTAGTCAAAGAATTGAATATATTCATTAATTACAAATAAATAAATAAACACAAACCTTGCCAACCGATGGGAAGCCGATCAAGGCGATACGTGCATCACCACTTTTAAGAACATCGAAACCATCACCCTTCTCCTTTGATTTACTCGGCTCCAATAATTGAGCCCTATATTTGGCTAATTTTGCTTTAAGAAGGCCCAAATGATATTCAGTAGCTAAAGAAAAACGAAAACAATTAAAATGTATAAATCATAGAAAAAAAAAGAAAATAAAAACATTTCCACCCCCCCCCTCTTCTTCCCCATCCCTCTGAATAGATAACAAACCTTTATTTTTTTGAGTTCTAGAGATTTCTCTCTCAATCTCACTAATCTTTTCTAGAATACCCATCTCCAATCAAAAGGGTAAAAGAAAAAGGACAAAATTTAATTTAATTATAAAAAGGATAAATATATATATATATATATATCGTAATATTATATATATATATATATATATATATAAGAAAAATTGAATGAATGGAAATCACAGAGAAATTGTAAATCTATTTATTTATAATTTTATATTTATAAAAAAAACAAATTAAAAGAAACGCAAACAAAAACACAAAGTTCAGTCGGTGTAAAAGTTTACAATTTCCACGCGTGCATCCAAAGTATGTTGGACACGTCATTTGTGAACGTTCACTGGTATATAAAAATTCCGAAGTAAGTCGTTAGACTTTAGTGAATTGGCATTGTGAGCGTGTCGTGCTCATTTCTTCTTTTTTTTTTGTTGCACTTTTGCTAATTGTGTTGTGATATAACTTCACCTTTTTCTTTTTGTTCATTCTCCCTTTTTCTTCATTCCCTCCCACCCCCTTTCCTGATACGAATACGAACAAATTTTTATTTACCTCATTAATAACATTATCTCACTATAGTCATCTTTGAACCAAAACAAAAATAGAAAATAAAAAATAAAAGATAAAAAGCTAGATAAAGCCTAGGCCCCCCCCATCCATTATGTATAATGGAATTGGTTTGCAGACTGCCCGTGGCAGTGGTACCAACGGCTATGTTCAACGTAATCTAAGTTTCCTACGAATTGGTAAACCTAAATTTGAACATAAAACAGAGGAGGAGATTCGTCGTTTTGATTCCGAATATAATCGTCCACCGAATGAAGAAATATTGGAACATCTTCGTAAGCGTAAGATTGAGGTGATGTGTCTTGAGTTGGAGGAGAAGCTTGAAAAGCAAGGGTAAGGCATTCATGATCTTTTTTTTTCTCTTTTTTTTATAACCATTATCCTAATTTAATCTTGTTCTATTCGTGTAAATATATTTATATATATATATAGATTGACTGATGATGAAATCAAGGCTAAAATTGATACTTTCCGTAAAGAACAGATGGAAAAATCGGACAAGGCGCTTGAAGCTCGTCGAGAATTTATACTCGAAATTAGCAACAATAAAAGGTAACTATTTTTTTTTTATAAATTTTTTTTAAAAATAGTCTGCATGTTTTCTTTGTGGTTCAAAATTTTGTTTATTGGTTAGAAATAGAATTTAAATAAATAAGTGTTGTTGGCAGCAGTTTAATATTATTCTGAAGTGCAATATAGCAGCATCCCATAACGTTTGATATGTAACTATATACTGCTAATTTGGATCATTCCAAGTAGTGTGTGTGTGTGTGACGTTTTTTATTGTGTAAAAGGATGCTCATTTTGGTTTAGTGTTTGATTCAGTGCTTTCTTTTCTTTCTCTCTCTCTCTCTCACTTTCCCTCTCACTTTCTCACTTGGCGTTGCTCATTTAATTCTTAAGAATGGCCGACGCTTTTGTTTATTTCACTTTTACCAATTCAATAATTTCAATAGAATCGATCAACCATTTTTGACCAAAATTAGTGCGTTATCGACAAGTTTCCACTTAAATTGTTTTCATTCTTTCCATTCGGCTGTGATTCCATTTACATATCAAACTATAATATTATTCTTATCTCATTTCTTTTTTTTTTATAACCAAATCACTTTAAAAAAAGAAACAAAATTTCTTAGATTATATAAATACACTTTTTTTTTATTATATAGTAGGATATTTATACATATCCATTTTCAAATCGATCCCCAATGTCTTAAAATTGGGTGATCATTTATGTATCGTTTTCAGTGCCTTACGAAGTCTTCCACAAAGCAGTCACATGTGCCTCACCAGCACCATGTATGATTACTTTGAATCCAAATGTCTTCCAAAACCCTTAAAATGTCATTTGAAATGTCTTCCAATGTCTTCCAATGACCACAATCTTTAGTTAAAGATTGTTTTCCTTTTTGTTTGTTGTTATTTCTTTTTTTTTTTCGTTGTAACGAGATGAAATCATCAAATCGAGACAAGTCTTCCAATTTTTTAACTTCGAGTAGTAAAGAAACGAGACGAGGTAGTAGTAGTAATAGTAGTAATACTAATAGTCATAGTAATCTATCTACCACACCTTTGACAACTAAATATATATCAGCTAATTCTTTGATCAATTCCTCATTGGCCAATTTGGCCGTATTGGATGAGATGTTGTTAAAGCCAAAGCTATGTCCATATTCTCATCTTCCATTATCATCCACCCTTAATCTATTCAAATGTCCATGTTGTATGGCGAATGCCAAAGCTCAATGTATTCATAATCATCTAGTCTATAATAATAATAATAATAATGATGGTAGTAATAGTATTAATAATAAAAATGTTCGACATAATGCCAACGTCATGCAAACAACACCACAGACATCTGCAGCGAAGCGTCGAAATCGACGTAAACGTAATATGCATCGAAAAATAGAGTACGCCCAGATGATAGCACTCACTGCTGCTGCCACAACAGCTTCGATTATAAAAACAAGTAGTGAGCTTGGAACATTAAATAACGAAAGCGAAACACCCTCAGCCATCAATAATAATATTCTCTCACCATTAATTAATAATACCATTAACACTAATAATCATTTTAAATATAATCAATCTAACGATCATTTTTATAATTATCATAATGCTTCTACCTATAAGATAAAGAGTTGTTTGAGGTACGTCTTTCTATTTGTATATTTAACTACTAACCTTTTTTTCTTTTTCTTCCTTAACTTTTTTTCATTTCAATTAATTAATTGATTAATTTAATGATTTGATTTACATTCCATCAATCATTTTTTGACTAATTAATGTTTCATATTTTTAAAGTGTTAAAGAAACTCATCAGCTGGCCGAGTTGAGCCAAGATCGTAATGATAAGCTCAAATCAGCATTAGGAATCAGTGAAGATTTTGTCAATGGATCATCGCTTGATGTTATTCGCCAAGCGAAGGAGAAACAAGCAGCATTGGAACAAAAATTATCCAACAACAAGGGCATGATTGAAGCCGAGATGTTGAAGAATGTTAATGCCAACGTTAGTAACAATGAGGAGAAGGAGACCAAAATGAAGAAGGTGAAAAAGGAGGAAAGTTCTTCATCGGACAGTAGTAATAGTAGTAGCGGCAGTGACAGTAGCAGCAGCTCGTCTTCGAGTGATTCCGATTCAGACAGCTCATTAAGCTCATCGAGTGATTCAAGCTCGGGCAGTAGTGATAGTAGCAGCAATTCTTCGGAATCGGAGTCGGAAAGTGACCATAGCCGTCATCGTCATCATCATCATCATAGCCACCATCGTGGTGGTCGTGACAGTCATCATCGGTCACCGGATCGTAAAAGGCGTTCTCGTTATAGTGAATCTTCTAAGGATGATAAACATCGTCATCGTCATAATCGTCGTTCGAATTCCTCTGAAGAAAGACGATACCATCGTCGTCCTGTATTCAGCAAAGACAATATTGTTCCTCGATCACGATCTCGTTCATTTTCACAGTCTGTCTCACCACCACCAAAAAAGCTTAAATCCTACGTAAGTCGTCGTGAATCACTGGTTCCTTCAAGGTGTTCGATTGAAAAGAATGAAAGATATCGATCTCATCGGGACAGTAACTCATTGGAGCGGCATAATCGGCGAAGTAGCCGTGATGTTGCATCACCATCACCCAGAAGAGGAAGAGATGGCGGTGGTGGGGATAAATCCCGTATCGATCGATATCGTTCATCATCCAAACAATCACCCGAAAGAGTGGCTCGTTATCGTTCACATTCAAAACATCGTTCTCGTTCACATTCAAGACATTCTCGTTCAAAAAGTTTCTCGCCACGAGATCGACGTCATCTTCGATCCTATTCTCCTGAATCACCAAGAAATCGTCGCCATTCACCAACGCCCAGCTCATCATCATCATCCAGTGTGGAAGATCGTGCCCCATCACTTTCAAGGTAATTATTCAATTTCTTTTGTTTTGTTTTTTGTTTTGAATATACAAAAAAATTGAAAATTATTTATTCTAAAATGTTTACATTTTTCTGTTTGTAGTTCGCGATCATCCCTTCGATCTAAATCGCGAAGTCCATCGATTCCAAAAGGGCGAACATCACCAAGTTATCGAGAGAAGCGACGTATAACCAGGTATTGAGAATTAGTGAATGAACGAAAACCATGGAGGAGGAATGCACTTACACCTATTTTGATTCAACATATGTTATGATTGTATCCTTATTTTATCGTTTTTTTTTTCAATCAAATTATTTTTCCCTCTTTTTTTTTATTAAACTAAGCATTTTTCTTTTTTTTAATTTAATTTTGTTTTTGTTTTGGTTGCATTATGATTTTCACAATATACTTTAATCCTTTTTCCAGTAGTTATTACCTTTAGCAGACCCAATTATCTTTTTAAGTGAACGAACCAAAAAAAAAACAAATGTAATAAAAACTAACCAAAATATTTTATCTAATTTCTCGAAGTGCTCGAAAACGTCCCATTCCATATCGTCGTTCGGATTCACCTTTTATGAAAGTATTCAATAATAACAACAGCAACAGCAGCAGCAGCAACAATAATACTACTACTATCAGTAATCAACGTTTGATGGTGGCCGGTAATCATTTTATCGATCGATGAAATAAAAAGGATGCCTCCAAGACAAAGAATTCCAAATATATGATGACAATCCAATCCAAGCTGCTGCTGCTGATGATGATGATGGTATTGAACATAATTAATCATTTTATTCTAATATTATTATTATTAGGTCGGTGTGTAGTTAGTTGATCCAATGATCTGTTTCCTTCTTTGTAATAACAAATTCTTAAACTAAATAAAAAAAGAATAAATATTATTTAAAAATTATAAAATTTTATATAGAAAAAATAATAATCACTAGATGTCACAGTGGATGTTGTTTGGATAACGTTGTTAATGAATAGTGCCCACAATGAATACGGCGTGACTTCCATCAGTTGTAGTATAATAGAAAACATGTTTTCATTTTAAAATCTCTTACACCTCGATGATCAATCAAATTTGTTTAAATATATAGATATACATATATATATATATATATATATATATTAATTGAAATATGTTGATAACGTTAAATATTATCATTACATTATGAAATCAAAATTATTCTCTTTGTTTTGGGCAAACATAATCGAAAGGCCATTAATTTTGAAGTCGGTCATAGCTGGCTTCTTATTGACTTATACCACCAAATATTGTTACAATAAATGGATCGATTATAATCATAATAAACAAACAATTGTTAATGATGACAAGTCGCTTGAATGTAATGGTAATTGCCATTGTAAAAGTAAACGAAAATTAAGAATATTATGTGGATCGAGTAATGGGAAAACGGAAAAAATATCTCGAAAATGTTTTGAATATTTATTGAATGATGATAATATCAATGGTAGTTTCGAGATTGAATGGATACGTGTTAAAGATTATGATCCAGAGGATGAGATTATTATCGATGCAAACAAAGAGAATTGTTTGATAATTTTTATGCCTACTTACCAGAATGGTGAACCACCCGAAGAGTCTCGTTGGTTTTGTAAATGGATCTCAGAGGCATCGACCGATTTTCGTTTCTCTAGTGATACTTTATCCAAATTAAGTTTCATTATTTTTGGTATTGGTGATTCCGCTTATGGTGATGAATTTTGTATGCTTTCAAGAAATTTAAATGATTGGCTTACCAATTTGAAGGCTAAACGTCTTGATTCTACTTGTTTATTGGACATCAGCGATAATAAACCAATCGATGAGCAATTGAAAATTTGGACGGATTCACTCATCAAGAAGTTAACCATAAACAATGATTGTTGCCAAACGAATCAAACGTTCGAAGATGAAGAATTAAGCGATGAGGAGAGTGATAATGAGGAATCTGGTAAGGAGACTACCGTTACTGATCTAGAAGATATTGTATCATCAAAGAAAAAAACCTCCAAAGAAAATAGTACTGCTAAAGTTGTGAAAGATATGATAACACCCGATTTGCGTAAGGAGTTGACAAAACAAGGTTACAAATTGATTGGTTCTCATTCGGGTGTTAAATTATGCCGTTGGACAAAATCGATGCTTCGTGGTCGAGGTATGTTTTATATAATGTTGAGTATTGTCAATTAATGATTATATTATCTAGGCGGGTGTTATAAGCATTCATTCTATGGCATCAACAGCCATCAATGCATGGAGGCTACACCCAGTTTGGCTTGTGCCAATAAGTGTGTCTTCTGCTGGAGACATCACACTAATCCAGTCGGCACTGAATGGAAATGGAACATGGATCAGCCAGAGTTGATATTCGATGGTGCTCTGAAAGGACACTATTCTATGAT
>CAJUYD010000241.1:0-17796 GCA_910591665.1 Ectemnius continuus
AAGAGATAGCAGTTGGCAATGGTTTCTACTCTTTTTTATAATGCACGCCCCTTTGATATCTGACTTTTGATTCTGGCACGTTCTTCCTGCACGTTTATTATGAATGGCTTTGCTCCTTTCTCTTTTTTATTCTGTTCCGTTTTTTGACACTTCTTATTTGGGATTTTTTATTTTCATTTGTGCATGGATTGAAATGAATGAGAGATTTGTTGTTGATAATATCCTCGATGCTATCAATGTTTTCCTCTAACAAAACTAATGCCTTGTCTTTGTATTACAGATGGAAGGGATGCATCCTGTCCCACCTGGTACACCACTTCCTACACTACCCAATGGCAAGATTCCAGGTGTCTATGGGCCTGGTGGAATGTTACCACCACAGCATATGATGATGGCTGCCCAAATGGGTGGTGGTGTACAAGGACAAAATTCTGGTGGAATTTCTGGCGGTGGTGTTCAGTTGGTGATGAGGGGAATGGTATCTCCTGGATCAATGCCTGGACAAGGTGGACATCCTATAATTAGACCAACAGCGGCTGTTGCTGCTGCTGCGGCTGCTGCTGCGGCAAGAAGTCAACAAGCCGCAGTTATAGGTAATGTTTCCGAGCTAGGAGGACATGGGCATCCTGGTGGTTCAGTACCGGCGACTTCTTCAGTTCCCCCTGGTATGGGCGGCACTCCACAACATGTAGTGCAGATTCGTTTCTTTGGCCATGATACAAAATTATATATTCCTGTGGAGATGTGCTTCTTTCGCTGTGTCTTTTACATTTCCTCAACTTATAGTGAGAATCCAAAGACGGCTTCTTTAGTGGCAGGCTGGAAAAAGAAGATTGTCAAGCACGGTGGACAAGTAATTGATAACTTTACGCCCGGAACTAATAGTCCGGCAACACATGTGGTAACAGAACATATGTCCGGCCTTCTACAGGCGCAAGCTTTGAAAGAGGGCAAACGATGTGTGACTATTTTTTGGTTAGATGATGTGATCAGGAATACACGATTGTTACCACCGTGGAGATTCTACCATCTTCCAGTTGCCTTTGGACCGAACACTAAGCCTTGTTCATCAATGGTAAGTTTTTTTTAATGAGAAGTCTAAACTAATTATTGTTTTTTTTGTTTTATTCAAATTTAGCTCATCTCGATAACCAATTTCGAAGGTGAAGAACGTCACACTGTACAGTACCTAGTGGAGAGGACTGGTGCCAGATTTACAAAGTATATGACAAGTAGAACTTCCATTCTTATTTGTAAAAAGTAAGTTAAACTGCTACATGTCTACATTGGAAATTATTTATTTCATTTCCTTCTCCTCACACTTGTCTACTTAGACTCGGTGGTACAAAATGTCAAATGGCGAAACAATGGCGAGTACCCATGGTCAATCTTCTCTGGCTTCAAGATGTACTTTTCGGTTCTCAGGAGGCGCTTCAGATGAATAACTTTTCATCGAAATATTTAAAGTTCGACCCTAGCTCATCGGGAGGGGCTGCAGCAAGTAGCAATACTGCTTCGGCCACGCCTCAATCTCAGTCTGCCAACGGCCCGGTAACACCCTCACAGATGATACAGATGGACATCTTTAAGGTGGACTACCATTCAATACAGGCGTTAATGGTTCCTTGGAGGGTACCTATGAAATTGAACGATGATGAGGTTATCTCTATGAGGCGAAAGATTGAACAAGAGAAAGGCGCCAAGGATCACCTTGCGGGCATCATTGATGCTGTCGCTCAAGGAATGGTCGGAGGAGTGGTGCAACATGATAAGGAAAATTCAGCCAAAACGATTACCACCTCAGCAGTAGTGGCTACACCTATTAAAGCAACCTTGCTAGATGAGGGCCAAGTGACTCGCCCAACGGGCGATGCCAAGATACAGCTTCGCTTTGATGGAACACAATGGAGTAATCAGGCGACGAAACGTTCTATCGATTCAATGACAGCCGTCGTCGAAAAGGGAGTCGGTGTTACCACGCCCATCAAAGAAGCTCTGGTGTCGTCCTCTAATGATGACCAAGCCGACGAACCTCCACCCATCAAACGACTTAGGATCGATAAGGAACCTGAATTAGTGGAGGTGATGGACATTGATGATGAACAACCTAAATCAGCAATCACCAGAGAAGAACAACAGCAGTCGAGGATGGAAACTCTTGAAGTTGTTAAGTTGCAAGAGGATTTGAAATCGCTGATCAACGAGTTGATTGAAAAGGTAGAGCTGACAGTGGTCAAGTTAGAAGATGTGAATCTTGTGGACGTTATTACTGAACAATCTACCATACCAAAATTTTTACAAGAAGCAAAAACAATTGAAACAGTCGAGAACGTTTTGCATCCTATAGATGTTGCTTGCATCAAATCAGAGTCGGAAGAAAGTCAACAAGAGATTCCAACCACTGTGGCGGCGGCTATCGATGCTTCCTCGACATCTGCTTCGGACTCTTTAGTAATAGGTGAGGCATCTCAAGTGGCAGCAACATCATCGAACTCCACCGGACAATTCAAAGTACCTATGACAACCAAGTCAATCGATGTTCTCCTTACCGGGCTCAATGTCGATGATCGTGATCGTTATAGTTGCATCGTTCATCGTTTAGGTGGACGTATCGTGGAGGCACCCAACGAATGTAGTCATTTGGTAGTACCTGCGACTCATTTCACGCCAACGATCAAATTCTTTACTGCCTTGGCTTATGCTCAACATTTACTTGGCGTTGGTTGGCTGTTGGCCAGTGAAACAGCTGGGCATTTCATACCCGAGACGGGTGCGGAATACTTACCTAACGACGCCACCTTCCGGCGAAAATATGGCCTGACGTTGTCGGAAACTTTTGAGAAAAGAAATCAAAAATTATTTGATGATGTGGCATTCCTCATTACACGATCAGTCATACCATCACCAACACTTTTACAGCCGATTGTGGAAGCCTTTGGTGGGGTGGCTGTCTTGAAGCGATTTCCTACTAAACGTCAATTATGCGATCTTATTGAAAAGGTTAAGAAAAAATTTGTGGTAGTTACCGCTCGCGATGATTTTCCTTTGTGTGAATTTTTTGCTGATATACCAAATTTTGGTAAGTAGTTTGTAGCCAAAAAGTTTGTTCTTTGTTGTTGAATAGACGATTTCTAACCACTCTTTACTTATCTCTTTCCTTTTTATTTAAACAACAACAAAAAAGAAATTGTCAACGTTAATTTCATCTTTGAGTCAATACTTAGGCATGAGCTAACATTTGACAAATTCAGCCTTCGCGTTCAGATATTGAACGCCGCCAAGGAGATGACGTTGGCAAGCAATCGAATGGCGAAGATGACTGTTGGTGGTAGTGGTCCACCTACTCCCACCTCTATAGTTTGCTGATTATTGTTCTCCACATCTTTTTATCACCATTAAACCATCAACATCAACGACAACATCATCATCATCATCATCATTGATCATCATTTAGTATTTCTTTTGAAAACTTCGAAAGGAAGAACATATTTATAATTGTTTTTCTTTATATCTCTTTTTTCCTTTTCCTTTTTCCTTCATTGAATTCATTTTATTTTATTTTTCTGTTCTTATACTCCCACCCGCCCGCCACCTCTTGTACAAATTTACACCTTTTTATTATTATATTTATTATATTATTTATTTATAATTATATGAAATGATCTTTGATTCTCTCTAAAATCATATCTTATCTCTCTCTCTCTCTCACCATTGGTCACAAGTTTTCTTTTTCCGAAGGTGAATGATTAAATCAAATCGGCGCACATAGTGCATCAAGACAGTGTATTTATAAAAAAGGAAGAATTTGTGAATGAATGAGCCTAGAAAAGAGTAGAATTGATTTCCTTTCTATTTGTCAAAAGGTAACTATACTTGTGCCTATTGTTTTACCTTTATTATTATTATTATTATTATAATTATTATTTGGAATATTCTTACTTTCCTTCCAAATCAACCAAGCCGTCAAAAGATATAAAGCAATACGTTTCTTTTATTATTATTATTATTCTGGTCTCAATTTGATTATTTGCTACAATCGTTCTACATCGTATAACGTTTATATTTTTAAACAAATTTAAAAAAAAACAGAAACAATTCATGTTCTCTTTTTTTGTATCATTTTTGAGGTGATTTTTCTTTTGAGGTAAATTTTAATGTTTCCATGTTTGTGTGTGTGTGTTGTTATGAGTGACGGTAAACACAAAGAGAGCATATTCGAGACAAACAAAAAGTATATTTTCAAAATTTATTTTTTTATTTTTCGAAAAAGAACACACACAAAAAAGAAACAAAACAACATATATATATATATTACCAAACAACTGACTGAGAAGATTATTTTTCCTTTTTTTTTTCTTGATGGTCTCATTGATTATTTTGTTTAGACTCGTGTGCCCAACATCATCAAAGGTTGCTTAGCATTTATCGATGTTTACTTCCTGTGTGAGACACACACACACGAAAAGGAGTAGAATGACTGGACGAACTTGAGGAATAACCAAGAGAGACGAAGAATATGAAAGGTGGTGGACCTTTCATAACTTCTATTACGGCCTTGGCTTATGATCCATTCCATTCCATTCCATTCTTCTTTCTGGGTTAAGCTTGCTTTTCCCTCTTGTTGTTTGGATTTCTTCTTCTTCTTTTGGTTGGTTACAGTTTTGGTCAGATTGACTACTACTATTAATTAATTAATTAATTAGTAATTATTATATATGTTGTGAATATAATTATATCCATCTCCTTCAATGTTATCGTGTCTGTGCATTGTTAAGCGATCGATATCACATGTTTTTTTCTGTCTTTTTTTTTGTTTCTCTTTTCATATTATATCTTCATCTCCGCCCCATCAATCTTTTGGTTCGTGCTGGCCAAACACGAACCTATTTGTAAGTTGTTGTCTAGATTATATAATTAGCTTTATTATTATTATTATTATTACTTCTAATGCAAATCACTTTCACTACCTATCAACCCATTGTTTTTTCTCTCTTTCTTTCTCTCTCTCTCTCTCTCTCTCTCTCTCTCTCTTTCTTTCTTTCTTACTTTCTTTCTCTTGCTTTCTCTTTCTTTCTTTTAACTCTCACTCTCTTTTATAATTCTATGTAGGCTTGCAATTATTTGATTTGTTTTTTTGGTCGTAATATTCTGCTTTTTCTCTCTTTCTCTCCTTCCTTCCTTTCTCTCACACACGTACACACACACACACACACACACACACTGCATGAAGTGGAATGTCCTACTACTACCTTCCAGGTGATTTAGTAAAACTTTTTTTTTCAAATTTTCATTTCTCTTTTTTTCCCTAACACTTAGTCAGTTTGAATCAACGCAACTAAATAGACAGGAACGAACCAGAAAGAAGGTGTTCCATTCCAAGTTAAGTCAGCCATAGGCAAAAGCAGAAAGAAAGAAAAAGAAATTCTTCCAGATAAATTGAAGCTTAATAATCATACAGATTGTTCAATTCAATTCAATTTAATTCCATCTGCCAACAGCAATCAGTGTTGAATTGTTTTATTATCGGGTTTTTTTTCTTCTTCTTTTCTTCATCTGACTAAATCCAGTAGTGTTGATCTTTTGGAATCATTCAAATGTTCAATTATCTTTGAAGAAAAGAAGAAAAGAAAAGAAACATCTTTGTACAAATGGTAAGGGATTGGATAGATTCATCGACCTGTAGAATTTAGCTTCTTATAACAACTTGTGTTTAAAAAATATTCAAATTGATTTGCTTTGATTGTAAGTAAATGGAGAAATGAAGATAAAATAATTTATCTTCATTTCTCAAACAAATCCTCCTTCAATTACATATCGTTTACATTGGTTTTTTTTTCATTCAGTCTCCTATATTTCTTATCTTTTCGTTGTGCTAAAAAAAAACGTTTGCCATCGTTAAAAACTGTCTTCGTTTGTTTATTATTTTATTTTAATACATTCAATTAGAAGTGTGTAAATTAGAAGACGGAAAACATGCCACGATTACTTAGCTTAATAAATAAAAATGTCAACCTCGAGGATAACACAGAGGCTAATGAAATGGCAAACGATGGGAAACATCTTAAATCCAATTCGAATGTAATCGATTTCAATCAAAATTTAATCGATTTCGATTCTCAGGCGTCTGTTGATGTAAGTTTGAATATATATAAATATATTCTCAAATAATATATAACTAACTTTGACCTTGAATTCCCCTCCTACCTCGATGTTTTGTATTTTAAATAGCTCACCACAATGGAACGTTTACCGAAATATTATAGTGAACATGGTGAGCTGATGAAATATTTATACAATGATGCTCAGACAATGGTTGAATCCTTTGAACGTGGCTGCCGTCTTAATGGCGATGGGAATTCCCTTGGTCAAATCGATAACAATGAAAAGAAAGTTATTTGGACATCTTATAACAACATATACGAACGCATTCAACATTTTGGCAATGGCCTTTATAGCCTAATCGATTTTTCCAAGCATGAATTACCGGCCATTGGTATCTATTCGGGTAATTGTTTAGAATATGTTATAGCTGAATATGGCTGCTATTGGCATTCATTGGTGGCTGTACCCATTTACGATACACTTGGACCGAATATATGCTCATTCATACTCAATCAAGGTAGGTTCTCTCTCTCTCTCTCTCTCTCTTTGTTTGTTTTTGTCTCTTATTATTCTCTCATTACTAATTATTAATGAGAAGTCTGTCTGTCTCTCTCTCTCTCTTTTTAATGAGCTTGTCATTTAATTTTGTTTTCACTGAACCTCATTTAATTTTACTTTGGAATCATTTCCTTTCCTTTCTTTCCTTTTACCTTTTTGTTTAAATCGTTATTTATATCGGAGGAATTATAGATAATATTCTAAATGAGAAAGTCTAATCATCTCATAGTCATCTGACATTTTAAAGAATCAAATACCGTTTCTATAAACAATACTATACATATTGCTAATATGTGTCTTGCCCTTTAAGCAAAACACAAAGGGCTAGCTTTACTACTACTATTACTACTAATAGTAATAATAATAATAATAATAATCCTCATCATCATCATCATCATCATCTTTTCCATAAACAAAACAAAAAAAACAAAAGTTTGGACAACTGGGAATAATGTGAAAAGTTTGGATTCAAATGGAAAACTAACCAAATTCTACATTATTAGGGCGTTGTTTGCTTAAATTTTTTTTGTCTAAATTCTTTTCCTCTTTGATTGTCATAGAATTGTTTGTATATATATATTTATATTTATTTACTTCATAGTCAATCTATATATATATATATATATATATATTATTCTTGGTTTTTTTTCTTTCTTTCGATGAATGCTTTTTGGATTGAGAAGAATCACCTTCTTTCACTTTTCGTCCAAAGGAAGCTTAGATAATAGAGAGAATTAGATGAACCAGAAAGAGAGAGAGAGAGAGAGAGAGAGAGAGAAAGAGAAAAGGAAGTGTCTCTATTAATAGAAAAATATTTCTAAGCCTTAAAATGTCAAGAAAATGTTCATCTTGATACACTTATTGCCTCTGTGAATGCCTAATAAGGTTAAGCCCTAGTTTGGTTATCACTGTAATTATAGTGCCTTCTCATAAGTTACACACTTCACTTTTACCCTTTTTTTGCTTCTAATGAATTTTTAATGTAACTTCTTTAGTTTAATATAAATGTAAAAAGGAGAGGGAATATTTGCTTAACTTCAAAGCAAATTAAATGGTAGAAGAAGTAATCACTTTCTTTCTTTTCATTGTGAAGAACCGATCGGAGGAGAGAGAAAGAATAAATCGAATGGATATAGCTAATCGATTGATTTGTATTTAACACTAAATGGGCGCCAATTTTATATTCATTTCTAATTTTCATTCTATTTCTTTTTTTTTTCTCTTTTCCAACACTCTCAAAAACAAAAGCTGAGATAGAGTGCATCATCTGTGACAAGCTGGAACGTGTCCAGGTGATACTTTCGCAGGAAGAGGCCATTTATAAATCATTACGTTTTATAATCGTCTTCAAGGATATACCCCAAAGTTATAAACTTAAAGGTTTGTTCTTTTTGATTGTTGTTGTAGTTGTGTTATGATGAGCGCGAATGGAAAATGGGAGACCAGGGTCAATAATGAATTTGAATGAATGTTAATTTTGGTTTTATAATTTACTTTTGTTCCCAAATTGTTTAATGATTTCCATTCAGCTGCTGGCATTGGTATCAAAGGTTAGTGCACTTTCAATGTTTTCTCTTTATTTGTTTTGGCCAATTAGATTGTAATGCCTTTCTTCTCCACCACCACCGCCCACAAACACCTTCCTTGCCTACTTAAAGTCTACACAATCGATGAGATTGAGAGGTTAGGTGCCAACAATCCAATCGAACCACATAAGCCAACACCAGAAAAGTTAGCTGTAATCTGCTACACTAGCGGTACCACGGACACGCCCAAGGGCGTAATGCTCTCTCATGGGAATGTCATTGCCAATGTTTCAGCTGTCATGTATCAAATGGTAACAAAATAATGGTGTTTAGCGTTAGTTATTATTAAATAATATTATATTATTATCAATTCTTTCTTCATTTTCATATTTCAAAGCTGGAGCATACTTTGAGGATGGACGACATAATGCTTTCCTATCTTCCGCTCGCTCATATGTTTGAACGTTGCTGCCAGACGGCCATATTTATGGTTGGCGGCTCGGTGGCTTTCTTCTCTGGTGATATAAAAAATTTGTCCAATGATATGAAGATTGCCATGCCTACCTTATTGCCTGGTGCGTGTTCTCTCTATTTGTTTGTTTTTTTCTTTTATTAATTTTTGATTGGATTTTTCTTTCCCATCGGACACAGCCGTTCCCCGTCTTCTGACTCGAATTTATTGCAAGATAATGGAAAGCGTTAAAAGCAGCATTGTCAAGAACTTCTTACTCAGTACCGCCTGTTATTTTAAACAAAAGCAATTCAATCGAAAGGTGATTCGCAATGATACTATCTGGGATCGTGTAATATTTCGCAAAATTCGCGACACCCTTGGCGGCCGCATTCGGCTTATTATGAGCGGCTCGGCACCTTTGAATCCAAATGTTCTAGACTTTCTACGTTGCACCCTGGGCTGTGTTATACTCGAAGGCTACGGGCAGACGGAGTGTGTGGCGCCATGCGCGGTCACCTTTCCAGGTGATTTCAATTCGGGCTCAGTTGGTCCACCGATTGCAGCCGCTTCGATTCGATTGGTGGATGTACCCGAGATGGGGTACTTAGCCAAAGATGGCCGCGGTGAGGTGTTGGTGAAAGGGCCAATCTTATTTCAAGGCTATTTTAAAGATTCTGAGCGTACTAGGCAAGCTATCGACGAGGATGGTTGGCTTCATACCGGTGACATTGGCGAGTTCGACACCAACGGGACATTGCGTATTGTCGATCGGAAGAAGAACATCTTTAAACTTTCTCAGGGTGAATATATTGCTCCGGAAAAGATTGAGAACATCTACAGTCAGAGTTCATTAGTGGCACAGGTTTTCGTCTACGGTGAAAGTCTCAAGTCATCTTTGGTGGCCATTGTTGTGCCTGATCAGGTTGCATTGGAGCTTTGGTGTCGTAATAATAATATCACCGGCGACTATCAAGCCATGTGTAGCAACGTGGAGGTGAAAAAGATGCTGCTCAAGGAATTGTACATGTTGGGCGTCCAGGGGGGACTCAAGTCATTTGAACAGGTGAAGGATATCTATGTCCATCCTGAGATGCTCACTATCGAAAGTGGATTGATTACGCCCACACTCAAATCGAAGGTAAGTGAATCGCCATACTTATTCAATCTTTCTTTCTATATTAATCTTTTTTATTTGTTTCATTTCTTCTTTTGTTCTTCTTTAGCGAAACGTAATCTTCGACCATTTCAAGAAAGAAATTGACGAAATCTATTCTCGTTATGAATGAAATGTTTTTTCATCTCTCTTTCTTTCTTTAGTCTCACCATAAGTACTAACTATCCAAATTTGCAAAAATAAATAATAAAAAAAGATTTAAGTTTAAAGTGAATATATCTGTGGAGACATTGTGTTGAGATAGGAAAAGGAGCTTTAGTGTAATGCAGACATGGCTGAAAACAGTATCGAAGACTCGAGATGTGGCATTAATCGATGTGGGGATGGTCCTTTGCAATGTTGTAGACTAATTCTATCTTAACAATGGCATAATAAATTGTATTAATTAAAAGTATTAATTAAAATGAATCAATGAAAACAAAATTCAAAAAACATTTGATCAAATACTACGATATGAATAAATGGAATCTATCGATACTATCGGTCAAATCGTTCCTCTTAGATGGGTTGATTTGTTCAGAATAGAGAATGATAGAATGAAAGACTAGTTCCAGTCAGACGAATTTCGTCTTTGTTCAGCTTCACTTAGTCTATAATCCAATGTGTGGCTGCAGTCGATTCCAAAGAAGAGAGAGAAAGAGCAGACAGCAGTACATAGCGTCTCATTTCACAACTTTTTTTTCTCTAAAGGAACACACGCTCGCACTCACTCACGCACTCACTCACGCACACTCACTTTCTGTTCCATGTTGAAAAGTACAGAAGCGAGCGGAAAAGAAGAAAGAGAGGGAGAAGAGAGAGAGAGTGAGAGAGAGAGAGAGAGAAAAGAGAGAGAGAGAGAAGAGAGAAGAGAGAGAGAGAGAGAGAGAGAAGTTCTCTCACCCTACTAACAATGAACTTTATTTTGCTTTGCCTAGCGATAAGTGGCTGCCTATACCCGATGGTGATGCTCTGGTATTTGACTTAGTTCACTTAGGCATATTGTAACTTTAGTGCTTAATCTTTCTCTCTTTCACTCTTCTTCTTTCTTTATCTTTTTATTTTTTATTTTATTTTTTGTGAATTGTATAATCTCTCACAACCTCGTGTAGAACAACAACAACAACATATTAGAAGACAGCCACGCCAATATGATGCAGGAGGTACATCAAGTCTCGTCATCTTTATTTTCACAATATTCACTTACTAGCAAGGTAAATATTTACCACTCTTTTTTTTCATTTCTTTTTCTTTTTACCGTTTTTGTTTTTCTATATCTTTTTTAATTACAATTTGTCAAATTGTTGTCGATGTAAATTTTCCAATTAATTATCGTATTAATTGCTAATTATTGTATTGTCGTTAGTGGTTAGTAGTATTTAGTAGCAATAATAGTATATCTATTGTCTCGATAATTGTCATCGGGATAATGTGATTGATAGGAAGAAAGAAGAGAAAGAAAGAAAGAGAGTATTTGTCTGTTTGTTTGAACATCCTACTTCCTCTTAAATCCAATTCGAATGATTTTTTTCTCTCCAATACTTCCTTTTCGAACGATAATATGTTCACCTGAGTCAATTAGAATCGATTAATCTTAATAATACCATCAAGATGATTGTTAATCGAATATGGGAGGGGGTGTAAGATTGTTCATCTAATCATTCAATGTGTCATGTTACGGCCCCATCATCATCATCATCAAACAACTCGATAATTAAGTATGCTTTCCATAATTCATTTAATTACTAAAAGAGAAAAAATGTTTATGGAGATGTAGGTAGGTAGGTAGAGGGAGAGAATGTTAGGCAAGCCTTAGTCTCACCATTGATCGATATCATTTGAGTCCATAATCGGTGTGTGACCAGCAGATATATATCTTCTAACAATATGAAAGCTTCCATTCGATTGGTTTCAATTCGATGTTAATTAACCTATTGCTGTGCTTATTCCCTTTCTTTTTAATAGCTTAACCTAATTTTTTTCTTTTAAATTTATTTGTAAGCAAAATCCATTCCTGACCATGATAATGATTTGCGATGATAGTTTATGAAAAACTATGTAAATTAATGGCAATGTAAATTTCCTCTTTTACACCCACCTTCCTCTTAACCAAATTGAATTTTGATTATTACCTTCTAACTACTTATTATTAGAGCCCTTATTCGAGGTTTATTGTTCTACAATGTCCTTTGCTGTTCATTTGGCTTCCTTCCTTCCTTTTTATGTTTTCATTCTTGTGTTCTTTCAGCGAGATTGATGTAATCGTCTTTCTTCTTTCTCTTTTAAACTACTTTTCGTCTCTCTCTCTCTTTCTCTCTTTCTCTCTCTCTCTCTCTCTCTCTCTCTCTCTCTCTCTCTCTCTCTCTCTCTCTCTCTCTCTCTCTCTCTCTCTCTCTCTCTCTCTCTCTCTCTCTCTCTCTCTCTCTCTCTTTCTCTCTCTTTCACTTTCACTTTCATTCCTTTCATCCTTCTCCCTCGAAGCCGACTCAGAGCTTGAATTCTGTTTATTCGGCGCCGATCAGGAGACTTTTTTTTCAGCGTCTGCTGGTAGGGCACACACACACACATTTCTATGTTTCTCTGATTGAGACACTCTTGTGTGTGGTGAAGAGTAAAGAGAGAGAGAGAGAAAGAGAGAGAGAGAGAGAAAGAGAGAGAGAGAAAGAGAGAGAGAGAAAGAGTCTAAACGAGCAAGAGGGCACGTTATTGAGAGAGAAAGAATTAAACTGAGAAGAGAAAGAGACTTGATGAAAGTAGACCTACTCTATTCTGCCTCGGCTCAGCTTAGTTATTCACTATGCTGACTCTTTATCCCCTCTTATGATCGACATTAAAAACCATCACGCCTGTGCACCCAAAACACCACAATCAAAAGGGAAAGGCAGGCAGGCAGGCGAGTGAGGCAGACTATCTTCTCTCTTCATCTCCATTTCTCTTCTTTCCTTTGTAATTCACTTTCTTCTCATCTCCGATAGTTTCCAATATAATTCGCCTTTCGAGGTGTCAGAGGTTGTTTTGGGTCTGTTTCTCTACCGGTTTCCCCTCGTCGATGTGATGAAACCTGGTCTCTTCCTCCTCTCCCTGGCCTAACCCGCCTTCCCTCTAAACTTTTAATATTAATTAAGCTTTTGTAAATCTTTCTCTCTATCTCACTTTCTCTTTAAGTCTTTTCTTCTTTTTTAAGTATGTATATCCTCTCTTCCGTTTTCAATGCACATATCCTTAATAATTCCACTTGTACATTTTGATCACATCCACATTACACCGCACCACACCGCACACACACACACACTCAGGCACAAGCAATAGTGAAACAGTTCGTATGGTTTTGTGTGTGTGTATGTGTGTGTGAGATGCCATGTGTGTGCTTGTTATGCTATTTTAGCAGCATTGGTGTTGTAAGGAAAATCATCAATTGGTTGGTTTGGGTTGGCTTATGTTTTCAAACGATGTCCAATCAACATTGATTCTTTTTTTTTTATTTTTATTTTTTATATTCATTTGTTTTTTTTTCCTTCTTCTCCAACAACATTATATCGTACATTGGTGGTGACATTCAATCTCTTTATTGACAACAATATTATCACCATCATCACCAACCATCATCAGCCAAACCAACCAGATAGTAAAAATAAAGTACAATGATAATCGAACACTTATCACATTTGAATTTGAAACATTTATTCACTACTTTTCATTTCCAACCTTTGCCTTCTTTTTTTTCTTCTTTGACGTTTGTTTTTATAATTTAAAGACAATTTTATTTGAAATTTATCACTTCTTCTTCTTCTTCTTCTTCTTGTTTCTTTTTCTTATCATTTTTTATATATTTAAAACAAAAAAATGATTTGTTTGAAAGCTTTATAAGTACTCTCTCTCCTTCTCTCTCGCTCTCTCTCTCTCTCTCTCTTTTCCTCTTTCTCTTTTTTTCTATATTAATTATTATTGAAATATTAATTGTTAAAACATTCATTATTTCGTTACAATTTTGAAGATATTATCTTTATCTAATTTGAATGAACAGAATTGCAAATCATTTATATATATATATGCATATGCATTATATAATATAATATAATTAGAAATTAGAATCCAATTTTCATTAATATCCCCAAAGTTTTCATAGTTTTCCAAAGTTGAAATATCTTCTCTTCGAACTCGTTCGAAGATCGATCATTTTCCCTTTTCTTATATGCTTGGTATTGTTTGTTTAAATTATTTTTATTATTATTTTCATTTTTGTTTAAAAAGAATTTTTATTAACTTTAATCATTTAAAAAAAATTTATTTAAATGTCGTTGTGAGTTTGTGAGTTGTGAGTTGTTGTTGTTGTTTGTTGTATCAGAACGATATTGTAATCGATCAGAACAATATTTAATTTTTTGATAATAGGCAAATGAATAAAAATAAATAAATAAAAAAACGGCAAATTTTTTCTTTATGATCATAGCTTCTTTCTCTCTCTCTCTCTCTCTCTCTCTCTCGTGTTTCCTTCGATTTGTTTGTTGTTCGATACGACATCATCATCGCCTCACGATTTGCGCCTCTGATTGGCTTTTTAGAAACACACTGTCTCGACTAGCTTTTCTGTTCCTACTTTAAACTTTAAAACAAAAGCACATATAAAGTAAAAGAAATTCCTTGTTTATAATATATTAATTAATTAATTATTTTATTTTTATCTTCATTTTCTCTCTCTCTCTCTCTCTCACCCCACCACCATCACTACCATCACCAACAACCTATCTCTTGTTTTTTAGATGGGTCTGCCAATTCTTTTGGCTACCTTTGCCTTGGGCGTATCGCTCTATTATTATGTTAATCGAAAAAGATCCTTACAGTCGATTGAAAAATATCACAAGGTGTGCGATCGATTGGATTATGCTAATCAATCAGCTGAAATCAAACAGGATGGTGCCTCGGTTAGGGTATCGAAGTTTGCTGAATCATCCGGTGACAATGTCAAATATGTTTCCTCTTTCTTTAGCGATTGTAAGACGCTCTACGATGTTCTACCCCGTGGTTCACGACAATCAAGTAAGTTTTTGTTTTGTCTCATCTTTGGGACTTGTTCTTTTTTACACTTGGAAATTAATACTTTGCCTTCATCTTCCAAATTAGATGATGGACATTGCCTTGGTGGATTGAATCGAGACAAAACGAAGGTGGAATGGATTCGCTTCTCAGCTGTGCTCAAGCGTACCAAATGGTTTGGCGATGGCCTCTTGGCGATGGGCCTTCAGCCTAAAGCTACCTTTGGCATCTATTCTGCTAACAGTCCTGAGTACACGTTAACCGAATATGGCTGCTATCGTCATTCGATTATTGTGATTCCTATCTATGAGACGCTAGGTCCTAATATTGCTGCCTTCATTGCCAAGGAGGCTACCTTGGAGGCGATTTTTTGTGATACATTAGCACGGGTCGAGGCGGTTCTCAAGACCATCAAAGAGTTTGAATACCTCAAGCATATCATCGTATCGGCTAAGGATTTTGATCAAAACCAAAATGGAGCCGACTTTGAAGCCACCAAGAAGAAGGTGGAGGCGGCCGGTATTACTTGTAAGTGTTCATTTGATTGCTGCTCTTGCGTTAGGGTTTATATTCTTATCTTTCTTTATCTTGTTTCCTGAAAAATACTAGTAAAGACAATCAGCGATGTTGAAAAGTTGGGCATGTCAAGCCCTGTCGAAGATCATCCTCCAGCGCCCGAAGATCTAGCCGTCATCTGTTATACTAGTGGCACTACCGATGCTCCAAAAGGTGTAATGTTAACACATGAAAACATTGTTGCCAACTACTCGGGTATTCTCTATCATCTGGTAAGCTTTACTAGCCAATGAATTTCGCTTGCTAATAATTTGTTTTCTTTTATTACTATCTATCAACAGATGGATTATCGTCTTGATCATACCGACACCCTAATCTCCTTTCTCCCTCTTGGCCATATGTTCGAACGGATATGTGAAGCAGGCATTTTATGTGTTGGAGGTCGAATTGGTTACTTTAGTGGTGACATTCGACGCCTCTCCGATGATATGAAGATTATCAAGCCGACAATGTTTCCATGTAAGTTTTATATCTCTATCTATTTTGTTTTTTTATTAACTTGAGGTTTAATTGATTAATGTCTTATCGGTTAGGCGTACCTCGAGTTTTGAACAAAATCTATGCCAAAATCTACGAGAACGTTAGTGCTTCTGCATTCAAGTCTTGGATTCTTGAACGGGCTTATCAAGCAAAACGTGAGCAACTTAAGAATCGCATCTGGGACAACAACACCTTCTGGGACTATGTAGTATGGTACAAGATTCGATCGCTTCTTGGTGGTCGTGTTCGTTTGATTCCTGTTGGTTCAGCTCCGCTAAATGGAAAGGTGTTGGAGTTTATGCGTTGTGCCCTCGGTTGCCATGTGAGTAGTTGTGTTTCTCCTTTCTCTTTCTTACACACACACACACAGCCCAGACGGCTACCATTCTATATAAAACTAATTGTTTTCTATTGATTTAAATTATTTTTATTATCATTTATCGCTGTTCTATGCTCGATCGATTAGATTCTTGAAGGATATGGTCAGACAGAGTGTGTAGCTGCCTGTACAGTTACCCAGATTGGTGATTTTACCGCTGGTCATGTAGGCGTGCCTCTAAACACTGTTTCAATTAAGTTGAAAGATGTACCCGAAATGGGTTACTTTGTCGCCGAAGGTAAAGGCGAGATCTGTTTGAAGGGATCGGTTGTTTTTAAGGGATACTTTAAAAATGATCATAAGACGAACGAGGTTCTCGATGCCGATAAGTGGCTTCATACCGGTGATGTGGGCGTTTGGAATGAGGTAAGTTTATTAAAGTTTTAAACAAATCAACGGAGATAACTAATTTGTTTTTCATCTACCTAGAATGGAACACTTAAGATTATCGATCGTAAGAAGGATATTTTTAAGCTTGCCCAAGGTGAATACATTGCACCGGCCAAGATTGAAGATGTCTACGCTCAGAGTCCTTACATTTTGCAAATATTTGTCTACGGTGACAGCTACAAGTCTTGTCTTATTGGAATACTTGTGCCCAACTTCATTCTAATACAAGAATTTCTTCGCAAACAAGGCAAAGGAATCGATATCGACTTTAACAACAATGATGAGCTCAGAGATAATCAGGTGAGTACCATTTTCTCTATCGATTACTTTAATCAAATGAACATTTCTAAAACTTTACCTGCTTGTGTTTATGTTTAGGAGATAAAACAATTTCTTACTGAGGAAATGTCCAGCGTGGCTAAAATGTCTAATCTGAAGTCGTTCGAGCAGGTGAAAGACATTTGCATTTACCCCGAAGGCTGGACCATTGAGCAGCAATTGTTGACGCCCACCTTGAAGAATAAAGTAAGTCACTTTTTGTAATTAGTTGTTTCCAAATTGTTCAAATCTAAATCATTATAAATTATTTTTTCTTTTTCTTTTCTTTAGCGTTTTGCACTGAAGAAGTTTTTCCAGAAACAAATTCAAGAACTTTACAGGAATCTAGATTAAAATTGATCATTGTTGGGGCCATGTTGCCATCGACACACATATTTCTCAAGATACCTGGCTCTCTCCTCCTCCTCCTCTCATTTTATAGTAATGTACAATCGACACTCCCCTTATTAAAATTAATTTAGAATTAATTTTTTTTAAAGTTTTTCTTATTTTTATTATCTCTTCCTTTTATTCTCTTATCTAATTGTTTTCTTCCACTTTGTGGGTCAATTGATAATAGATAATATATCGATATATATATATCGATAATAAATTCATTCTTTATATTTTTCAAGATATACCTTGATGATAATTAATAATAATAATAATAAATATATCAATGAGGATAAATTAAAACAATTGAAGTTCAAGAAAAAGTAAGACAAAACATATTAAGAACAAAGTTTTAAGACCACTCAAGTTGAAATAGTCGAGAAAGAAGGTTTCTCGAAGATTATTCGAAAGAAAAGATGAGAGATGATAATGT
>CAJUYD010000242.1:0-5000 GCA_910591665.1 Ectemnius continuus
TACTCCGAGAGGAGAAAAGTTGCCACGACTTACTCCGAAGAGTGAGAATTTGCCACGACTTACTCCGAGAGGAGAAAAGTTGCCACGACTTACTCCGAAGAGTGAGAATTTGCCACGACTTACTCGAGAGGAGAAAAGTTGCCACGACTTACTCCGAAGAGTGAGATTTGCCACGACTTACTCCGAGAGGAGAAAAATTGCCACGACTTACTCCGAGAGGAGAAAAGTTGCCACGACTTACTCCGAGAGGAGAAAAGTTGCCACGACTTACTCCGAAGAGTGAGAATTTGCCACGACTTACTCCGAGAGGAGAAAAGTTGCCACGACTTACTCCGAAGAGTGAGAATTTGCCACGACTTACTCCGAGAGGAGAAAAATTGCCACGACTTACTCCGAGAGGAGAAAAGTTGCCACGACTTACTCCGAGAGGAGAAAAGTTGCCACGACTTACTCCGAAGGGTGAGAATTTGCCACGACTTACTCCGAGAGGTGAGAATTTGCCACGACTTACTCCGAAGGGTGAGAATTTGCCACGACTTACTCCGAGAGGAGAAAAGTTGCCACGACTTACTTCGAGAGGTGAGAATTTACCACGACTTACTCCGAGAGGTGAGAATTTGCCACGACTTACTCCGAGAGGAGAAAAGTTGCCACGACTTACTCCGAAGGGTGAGAATTTGCCACGACTTACTCCGAGAGGAGAAAAGTTGCCACGACTTACTCCGAAGGGTGAGAATTTGCCACGACTTACTCCGAGAGGAGAAAAGTTGCCACGACTTACTCCGAAGAGTGAGAATTTGCCACGACTTACTCCGAGAGGAGAAAAGTTGCCACGACTTACTCCGAAGGGTGAGAATTTGCCACGACTTACTCCGAGAGGAGAAAAGTTGCCACGACTTACTCCGAAGGGTGAGAATTTGCCACGACTTACTCCGAGAGGAGAAAAGTTGCCACGACTTACTCCGAAGAGTGAGAATTTGCCACGACTTACTCCGAGAGGAGAAAAGTTGCCACGACTTACTCCGAAGGGTGAGAATTTGCCACGACTTACTCCGAGAGGAGAAAAGTTGCCACGACTTACTCCGAAGAGTGAGAATTTGCCACGACTTACTCCGAGAGGAGAAAAGTTGCCACGACTTACTCCGAAGAGTGAGAATTTGCCACGACTTACTCCGAGAGGAGAAAAATTGCCACGACTTACTCCGAAGGGTGAGAATTTGCCACGACTTACTCCGAGAGGAGAAAAGTTGCCACGACTTACTCCGAAGAGTGAGAATTTGCCACGACTTACTCCGAGAGGAGAAAAGTTGCCACGACTTACTCCGAAGGGTGAGAATTTGCCACGACTTACTCCGAGAGGAGAAAAGTTGCCACGACTTACTCCGAAGAGTGAGAATTTGCCACGACTTACTCCGAGAGGAGAAAAGTTGCCACGACTTACTCCGAAGAGTGAGAATTTGCCACGACTTACTCCGAGAGGAGAAAAATTGCCACGACTTACTCCGAAGGGTGAGAATTTGCCACGACTTACTCCGAGAGGAGAAAAGTTGCCACGACTTACTCCGAAGAGTGAGAATTTGCCACGACTTACTCCGAGAGGAGAAAAATTGCCACGACTTACTCCGAAGGGTGAGAATTTGCCACGACTTACTCCGAGAGGAGAAAAGTTGCCACGACTTACTCCGAAGAGTGAGAATTTGCCACGACTTACTCCGAGAGGAGAAAAGTTGCCACGACTTACTCCGAAGAGTGAGAATTTGCCACGACTTACTCCGAGAGGAGAAAAATTGCCACGACTTACTCCGAGAGGAGAAAAGTTGCCACGACTTACTCCGAGAGGAGAAAAGTTGCCACGACTTACTCCGAGAGGAGAAAAGTTGCCACGACTTACTCCGAAGGGTGAGAATTTGCCACGACTTACTCCGAGAGGTGAGAATTTGCCACGACTTACTCCGAGAGGTGAGAATTTGCCACGACTTACTCCGAGAGGTGAGAATTTGCCACGACTTACTCCGAGAGGAGAAAAGTTGCCGCGACTTACTCCGAGAGGAGAAAAGTTGCCACGACTTACTCCGAAGGGTGAGAATTTACCACGACTTACTCCGAAGAGTGAGAATTTGCCACGACTTACTCCGAGAGGAGAAAAGTTGCCACGACTTACTCCGAAGGGTGAGAATTTACCACGACTTACTCCGAGAGGTGAGAATTTGCCACGACTTACTCCGAGAGGAGAAAAGTTGCCACGACTTACTCCGAAGGGTGAGAATTTGCCACGACTTACTCCGAGAGGAGAAAAGTTGCCACGACTTACTCCGAAGGGTGAGAATTTGCCACGACTTACTCCGAGAGGAGAAAAGTTGCCACGACTTACTCCGAAGAGTGAGAATTTGCCACGACTTACTCCGAGAGGAGAAAAGTTGCCACGACTTACTCCGAAGGGTGAGAATTTGCCACGACTTACTCCGAGAGGAGAAAAGTTGCCACGACTTACTCCGAAGAGTGAGAATTTGCCACGACTTACTCCGAGAGGAGAAAAGTTGCCACGACTTACTCCGAAGGGTGAGAATTTGCCACGACTTACTCCGAGAGGAGAAAAGTTGCCACGACTTACTCCGAAGAGTGAGAATTTGCCACGACTTACTCCGAGAGGAGAAAAGTTGCCACGACTTACTCCGAAGAGTGAGAATTTGCCACGACTTACTCCGAGAGGAGAAAAATTGCCACGACTTACTCCGAAGGGTGAGAATTTGCCACGACTTACTCCGAGAGGAGAAAAGTTGCCACGACTTACTCCGAAGAGTGAGAATTTGCCACGACTTACTCCGAGAGGAGAAAAGTTGCCACGACTTACTCCGAAGAGTGAGAATTTGCCACGACTTACTCCGAGAGGAGAAAAATTGCCACGACTTACTCCGAGAGGAGAAAAGTTGCCACGACTTACTCCGAGAGGAGAAAAGTTGCCACGACTTACTCCGAGAGGAGAAAAGTTGCCACGACTTACTCCGAAGGGTGAGAATTTGCCACGACTTACTCCGAGAGGTGAGAATTTGCCACGACTTACTCCGAGAGGTGAGAATTTGCCACGACTTACTCCGAGAGGTGAGAATTTGCCACGACTTACTCCGAAGGGTGAGAATTTGCCACGACTTACTCCGAGAGGAGAAAAGTTGCCACGACTTACTCCGAAGAGTGAGAATTTGCCACGACTTACTCCGAGAGGAGAAAAGTTGCCACGACTTACTCCGAAGGGTGAGAATTTGCCACGACTTACTCCGAGAGGAGAAAAGTTGCCACGACTTACTCCGAAGAGTGAGAATTTGCCACGACTTACTCCGAGAGGAGAAAAGTTGCCACGACTTACTCCGAAGAGTGAGAATTTGCCACGACTTACTCCGAGAGGAGAAAAATTGCCACGACTTACTCCGAAGGGTGAGAATTTGCCACGACTTACTCCGAGAGGAGAAAAGTTGCCACGACTTACTCCGAAGAGTGAGAATTTGCCACGACTTACTCCGAGAGGAGAAAAGTTGCCACGACTTACTCCGAAGGGTGAGAATTTACCACGACTTACTCCGAGGGGTGAGAATTTGCCACGACTTACTCCGAGAGGAGAAAAGTTGCCACGACTTACTCCGAAGAGTGAGAATTTGCCACGACTTACTCCGAGAGGAGAAAAGTTGCCACGACTTACTCCGAAGGGTGAGAATTTGCCACGACTTACTCCGAGAGGAGAAAAGTTGCCACGACTTACTCCGAAGAGTGAGAATTTGCCACGACTTACTCCGAGAGGAGAAAAGTTGCCACGACTTACTCCGAAGAGTGAGAATTTGCCACGACTTACTCCGAGAGGAGAAAAATTGCCACGACTTACTCCGAAGGGTGAGAATTTGCCACGACTTACTCCGAGAGGAGAAAAGTTGCCACGACTTACTCCGAAGAGTGAGAATTTGCCACGACTTACTCCGAGAGGAGAAAAGTTGCCACGACTTACTCCGAAGAGTGAGAATTTGCCACGACTTACTCCGAGAGGAGAAAAATTGCCACGACTTACTCCGAGAGGAGAAAAGTTGCCACGACTTACTCCGAGAGGAGAAAAGTTGCCACGACTTACTCCGAGAGGAGAAAAGTTGCCACGACTTACTCCGAAGAGTGAGAATTTGCCACGACTTACTCCGAGAGGAGAAAAGTTGCCACGACTTACTCCGAGAGGAGAAAAGTTGCCACGACTTACTCCGAAGAGTGAGAATTTGCCACGACTTACTCCGAGAGGAGAAAAGTTGCCACGACTTACTCCGAAGAGTGAGAATTTGCCACGACTTACTCCGAGAGGAGAAAAGTTGCCACGACTTACTCCGAAGAGTGAGAATTTGCCACGACTTACTCCGAGAGGAGAAAAGTTGCCACGACTTACTCCGAAGAGTGAGAATTTGCCACGACTTACTCCGAGAGGAGAAAAGTTGCCACGACTTACTCCGAAGGGTGAGAATTTGCCACGACTTACTCCGAGAGGAGAAAAGTTGCCACGACTTACTCCGAAGAGTGAGAATTTGCCACGACTTACTCCGAGAGGAGAAAAGTTGCCACGACTTACTCCGAAGGGTGAGAATTTGCCACGACTTACTCCGAGAGGAGAAAAGTTGCCACGACTTACTCCGAAGGGTGAGAATTTGCCACGACTTACTCCGAGAGGAGAAAAGTTGCCACGACTTACTCCGAAGAGTGAGAATTTGCCACGACTTACTCCGAGAGGAGAAAAGTTGCCACGACTTACTCCGAAGGGTGAGAATTTGCCACGACTTACTCCGAGAGGAGAAAAGTTGCCACGACTTACTCCGAAGAGTGAGAATTTGCCACGACTTACTCCGAGAGGAGAAAAGTTGCCACGACTTACTCCGAAGAGTGAGAATTTGCCACGACTTACTCCGAGAGGAGAAAAATTGCCACGACTTACTCCGAGAGGAGAAAAGTTGCCACGACTTACTCCGAGAGGAGAAAAGTTG
>CAJUYD010000242.1:10000-17745 GCA_910591665.1 Ectemnius continuus
AAAATCAAATGGGGAGCGTCGTCGGTAGCTCCGCACTGACACTTGTCGTCGAGGACGAGCAGGTGCTGTGCGAGCTTCGCGTTGAAGCAGCCGTGCCCGGTCATCAGCTGGGTGACGTAATAATCGAGGGTTATCCAATCGGCGCGGACGCGATCTCTAATTCGCGGGAAATACCGGTGGGTAATACGGCCTTTTGAACTTTCGTCCCAGAGTCGTTGCCAGGAGTCGAGGGTGGATTCGCGGAGGGATGCTTTGAGACTCGCTATTTCTTTATTGTCGGGGGGCCGCTCGAGCGGGGTGAGCGTGACAGAGCCATACTCAACCCGCCGTTGCGTTTTGAATGCGAAGAGCGCTGCGCGCTCTTTCGCGATTAATTCTATAGGAGGGTTACCGGTCAGAGTAAGAATAGCGTCAGCGGAGACGGTGCGATAAGCGCGAGACACGCGCAGGAGCGCCTGCCTCTGCGCCTGCCGCAGCCGCTTCACGTGCGCGGAAGTAATACGGTTAGCCCATCCGGGGGCACCGTATGTAATGACGGGGATAAAGACGGCGCGGTAGAGAGTAGACATGACGCGATGATTGAGGCCCCAGCTGTTTCCAGCGAGGCGGGCGAGCTTACCGAATACGCTCTTGGCTTTGCCAGTGGCGTATTCGATATGCGGGGCGATGTTGAAACGCGTTCCTATAATGGTTCCCAGATATTTGGCGGACGGCAGCATACGGATGCTGTGTTCGCCAATCTTAATTACGGGGGGACGCTTAATATCAAGAAATCCTTTGAGAAGAATCATAAAGGATTTCTTCGGAGATATTGAGAGCTTTTGCTGCTCGCACCACACTTGCAGTTTACGGGTGACTTGGTCACCAATATCCTGCAGCGCGGCACGCGAGTCAGCGGAGATGAGGACCGCGAGATCGTCGGCGTACGCGACAGTGTAGGTGGACGGGCTATGAATCGCGAGGAGAATCTCATCGAAGATGAGATTCCAAAATATGGGACCGAGGACGGAGCCTTGAGGGCAGCCTTTTGAGACTGCCTTTTCGACTCGTCCTGTGGGGGAGTTAATCTCGACGCTTCTATCTTGTAGATAGTCAGCGACGAGATTATATATATTGCGGGGACAGCTACGTTTGCGGAGATTAAGGAGGATGCTGGGCCACCAAACGTTGTCGAACGCGCCCGATATGTCGAAGAATAAACCCACGACATAGCGGGAGCGCGACCGCTCGGTGACCTCTTGCACCCTGGCAAGGGCGTGGTCAGCGGACTTGTGCCGCTTGAAACCAAATTGCTGGGGTGACGCGAGGGGATGATCTTCCACGAGGGGGCGGATACGCGACGCGATAAGTTTTTCCAAAGCTTTGCTGAGAGCGGGAAGGAGACAGATAGGCCTGTAGGACTTAGGGTCCGACGGGCTCTTATCTGGGGATTTCAGAAGCACGCGGACGACGCCGTGCTTCCATTGTTTCGGGAAGGTTCCCTCTGTGAGGCAGAGGTTATAAAGTTCGGTCAGGTGTGACTTCAGAGAGCCTGAGTGCTTTAGCATCTCAGTCTCTATGAAGTCATGACCGGGGGCCTTTTTGTTCGCGAGGGACAGAATGACACGCGTCACTTCCTCTGTCGAAAACGGCGGGGTGTCGTCCGTTTGGGGCGGCGATAGGGATTCGACACGTGCGCTGGCATGCCAGGTAGTTTCGACTCCGGTATCGTCATCGGGGATGAGCGCGGACAAAAGGGTCGTCATGGTCGCTGACCACGAGACCGTCTGGGAACCATTGTTCGTTATACCTGTGTGCACGTGTTCAGGGGAGAATTTCTCCGCCTGAATCCTGTACACAATACCGAAGGGATTGGAATTTCCGACTCTGGAAACGAAATCTCTCCAGCTGCGCGCTTTCGCTCGAGCGATTTCTCTTGTATATTCGCGGCGGAGGGTTTTGTACTTTTCGAACTCGATTTCGCGGCGCGAGAGGGTTACGGAGTTTTTGTATCGCCGGCACTGGCGCCGTAAGCGATAACGAAGGGCGGTAAGTTCCCGCGTCCACCACGGGGTGGAGCTGGGAAACTTGGATTTTCGCGGGATGGATTGCTCAGCCGCCGCGAGGATGAGTTCCTCGATGCGGTGGGAGAGAGAGCGGGCATCGCGGGTAAAATTCGCGTCGCGCGAGAGCAGATCATCGCAGCGTGATTCTAAGTATTCGGAGAATTTCTCCCAGTCTGCTCTAGCTGGGTTAAAGCGGGCGGTTTGTATAAACGGGCGAGGGGGATCCGGCTGGGCAACGCGGAAACTGATCACATTGTGATCGCTCGTAGTGACTCTATTATGTACGGTCCACTCATGGATGAGCTTTCCGCAGCAAGGGGTCGCGAGGGTGAGATCGATATTTGATCTGCCCCGAAGATTGTCGAACGTGGCATGGGGAGCAGGCAGATTCTGAATCCGGAGGTCATGCTGCGCGAGAAGATTCTCGAGCGCAAGACCTCTTTCATCGGTCTGCCTGCTGTGCCATAGGGAGGATTTCGCGTTAGTGTCGGCACAGATAATAATCTTCCGACCGCGGAGGGACCGTAATATAATATCGAGATGCGCGAGATAAGGCTCAATGTCATCGCAAAATTGAAAATACGCTGATACGAAGACGTATTCAGCGTGCGCGGAGGTGACCTCAACACACGTGAAGTGTGTATTCGAGAGGTTATCTATCTTGAAGGCAGTCAGCAGCGGATCGACAATGGCGATCGCTGCTTTCGGCTTCGTCGGGTTTTTGATACGCGCGAAGGTTTTCGTGTCGAATATGACACGGGTGCGCAGGCCAAGGCCGCGCACCGCGCCATTGAAAACATACGGTTCTTGAAGTAAAATGACATTGAGCTTCATATCATCCGAAACTTTACGAAGTTCGGATGTCACCGACATCGAGCCCTGAGCATTCAGCTGAGCAATCCGTAGGGCATGATGGGGGGGAGGGGGATTACCGCGGTTGAGGGGACGGCTACCTGCCATTATTGTTTACCGTAGTCGACGCGGGATATATATACCTGAATGGCATGCTTATACGCGGGGCAGTCGGACGAGCGCGAGGAATGATTCGCGGGCTTGCCTGCACGTTTGCAGTTAACGCATACGGGGTCTTTTTTCGCGCGCGGGCAGGTTTTATGCGCGTGGCCGTCAACAGCGCAGTGACCGCACGTCTCGACTTTCGCCGAGCAGTACTTAGACACATGCCCGAACTGCTGGCAGTTATAACATCGCGTGACTCGCAGGTAATCGTGAATGGGGCACGAATTCCATCCAATGTATACGCGGCCGGTGTCTTTTAAGGTATCGCGGAGTTTTGGCGAGATCTCGGCTACCCATTTAGTGGTATCGCGGTCTTTTGCGCCGGTTTGGGCAATAAGGGCAAACTCTTCAGCGAATTGTTTCTGCGGGACTGTGGGGAAGTTTTGGGAGCGTATCGTCGCGAGAAGCTCCTTTTGCGAGGAGGTGGCTGGGACATTAGTAAGAAGCATACGCGGTCGTTTGCGAGCGGGGAGAGAGGCCGTGAGCCCAGCCTTCGCGAGGGCCGGGTGCTCGATTACGGATGTCGCGTCGGCTTTCCCGTGTGTCTCGATAAGGACACCGTTGTTTGCGATCGGACGCAGATTTCTGATTTTAATGCTGTCTTTCTCAGGGGCGAAACTAGCGGTGAGAATCCGACGCGTGTCATCGCTGTTCTTGACAGCTGCGGGATCTTTGGGGAAAACGGTCACTACGTTTCTCGGCGGGCGGATGGCGGCGGGCGCGATATCGCGGCGGGACACTTTAATCATGTCAGCGTAAGAGATTGGTTTCGCGGGAACGACGGCGGAGGATATTTTGGCACGGATCTCAGCAATGCTGGCGGTCGCGGTGGAGAGACTGGACTCCTCGATACGCGTGAGTTTATCTCTAAGCTCGCGGTTGTCGTTAACGACGCGGTCGTGGGCTTGGCTGAGGGTAGTCAGTCCTTGCACAAGGACGTCCGCGTTTTTCTCGGATATTTTATTCGCGGGGTCACGGCAGAACGCAATAATTCGCATGAGTGCAGTCGCGAATCCTACCTCCTTTGTGTTGGTCTTCGATAACAGGGCGGTGGTTGTCGTGGGCGCATCGCTTTCGCTGGGGGGAGACGGCTTCGGTGCTTTCTTCTTTTTCCTCTTGTTGCTTGGCTCCTCGACGGCCATTTCGTCCGTCTCGTGGTCCGATGAGAGTATCGCATCGCGCTTTTTCCGGCGCGCGGGGGTGGGGCCGGCGGGGATCGGCGCACAGTCGCTATCACACTCCATGGTGCGATAGCAGGGGCAAAGCACACACACACGTATAATATATGTGAGTTAGTATATTTCACCGTGCACAGAGAAGATCACCTGTCACTTAGAAACTGTCACAGCACGGTCGCAAGCGGTCGGCACGGAGCTCAGGTAGGAATACCTTCGGGCGGAGCGGAGCGCAGGCACGTCCTCACCCTTCGGCAGCTCGAGAGCGAATAGTCAGTAGATAGGGACAGAGGGAATCTCGTTAATCCATTCATGCGCGTCACTAATTAGATGACGAGGCATTTGGCTACCTTAAGAGAGTCATAGTTACTCCCGCCGTTTACCCGCGCTTATTTGAATTTCTTCACGTTGACATTCAGAGCACTGGGCAGAAATCACATTGCGTCAACACCCGCGAGGGCCATCGCAATGCTTTGTTTTAATTAGACAGTCGGATTCCCCTAGTCCGTGCCAGTTCTGAGCTGAGCGTTGAATGGCGGCCGAAGAGGACTGGAGAGGCCCGCGAGGGGCCCCAGAAGCCTCGCAGCAAGGAAGATCCGCGGGAGGCCAAGGCACGGGACCGAGCTCGGATCCTGGGACGTTTCCGACCCGCTCTCCTCGCCCAGGCCCGGCACGTCAGCCAGACCCGCTTCCCTACCAAGCCCGACACGCCCCGCTCCTCAGAGCCAATCCTTATTCCGAAGTTACGGATCCAATTTGCCGACTTCCCTTACCTACATTATTCTATCGACTAGAGGCTCTTTACCTTGGAGACCTGCTGCGGATATGGGTACGAACCGGCGCGACACCTCCACGTGGCCCTCTCCTGGATTTTCAAGGTCCGAGGGGAAGATCCGGACACCGCCGCAACTGCGGTGCTCTTCGCGCTCCAAACCCTATCTCCCTGCTAGAGGTTTCCAGGGAACTCGAACGCTTATACAGAAAAGAAAACTCTTCCCGGATCTCCCGACGGCGTCTCCAGGTCATTTTGGGTTACCCCGACGAACACTCTTGCGAGGGCCCGAATTGTATGCGGTTCCGCTGCCGGGTTCCGGAATAGGAACCGGATTCCCTTTCGCCCAACGGGTGTGTGTCTTTTTCTCTCATTCATTTTGTCTCTCACAATTATTATTTGCGTATTTGGCACAACACCATCATCGACATAGGATTTCTCCGAGGGCTTAGGATCGACTGACTCGTGTGCAACGGCTGTTCACACGAAACCCTTCTCCACGTCAGTCCTCCAGGGCCTCGCTGGAGTATTTGCTACTACCACCAAGATCTGCGCCGACGGCGGCTCCAGGCAGGCTCGCGCCCAGACCCTTCTGCGCACACCGCCGCGACCCTCCTACTCGTCAGAGCTTCATGGAGGGCAGCCCCCGCGAGGAGGACCACCCCGCCCCACTTGCCGCTGACGGCGGAGTATAGGCGCGACGCTTCAGCGCCATCCATTTTCAGGGCTAGTTGCTTCGGCAGGTGAGTTGTTACACACTCCTTAGCGGATTCCGACTTCCATGGCCACCGTCCTGCTGTCTTAAGCAACCAACGCCTTTCATGGTGTCCCATAAGCGTCGACTTGGGCGCCTTAACTCTGCGTTTGGTTCATCCCACAGCGCCAGTTCTGCTTACCAAAAATGGCCCACTTGGCACTCTGATCCATAATAAATTATCTCGTGGCTTCATAGTTCAAGCAAGCCAGAGATCTCACCCATTTAAAGTTTGAGAATAGGTTGAGGTCGTTTCGGCCCCAAGGCCTCTAATCATTCGCTTTACCAGATGAGACTCGCATGCGCCCGCGATGGGGCTAGCGAGTGCCAGCTATCCTGAGGGAAACTTCGGAGGGAACCAGCTACTAGATGGTTCGATTAGTCTTTCGCCCCTATACCCAGTTCCGACGATCGATTTGCACGTCAGAATCGCTACGGACCTCCATCAGGGTTTCCCCTGACTTCGTCCTGACCAGGCATAGTTCACCATCTTTCGGGTCCCAACGTGTACGCTCTGGGTGCGCCTCATCTCGCGATGAGAACGAGACGCCCCGGGAGTGCGAGGCCGCATCGTGACGCGGCCCATCCTCCCTCGGACGCGACCGACCCCTTGCGGGGAAGGCACGACCTTCACTTTCATTGCGCCTTTAGGTTTTCCTGTCCCAATGACTCGCGCACATGTTAGACTCCTTGGTCCGTGTTTCAAGACGGGTCCCGAGAGTACCCAAAGCAGTAGCGTCGCTGACCGGTATTTCGTATTGATATTGGCCTGTCTGAGGACACCGCCTGCCAACAGCTGGCCAAGGCCCGGGCACGGCGCAGAGACCGCGTACACCCCGGGTATGCTCTTGACCGCGCTTGCGGCGGGCCCGACGCAGAACGCGAACGAACTGCGGCCCTATACCGTGCGAGTACCGCCGAGCAGCCGGTCGGGCGACCGAGGGGCCGCCGCGTGCGCGCAAGACGCACGGCGGCAGGCGCCCACTCGGGCCGTAGACCGACACCCAACGGGTCGCGACGTTCTACTAGGGGAGAAGTGCACGCCCACGTCGCCGGGCTTTCGCCGACGGCGGCGTGTCCGCGAAGCGCCGACCGAGATCAGCTGCCTCCGGGACATCGCGCGCCACCGAGATGCCGGCTCCGCTGACGATGAATCTCCCCGTTCGATCTTTTGGGTTTCTCGGGTTTACCCCTGAACGGTTTCACGTACTCTTGAACTCTCTCTTCAAAGTTCTTTTCAACTTTCCCTCACGGTACTTGTTCGCTATCGGTCTCGTGGTCATATTTAGCCTTAGATGGAGTTTACCACCCACTTAGAGCTGCACTCTCAAGCAACCCGACTCTAAGGAGAGATCCTCCCGAAGCGCGTACCGGTCTCTACGGGCCTGGCACCCTCTGCGGGTAAGTGGCCCCATTCAAGATGGACTTGAACGCGATAAAGCACGCTCCGGGATAAGCGGATCCTCCCGAACACTACATTTCCCTGCGGCGAGATGCCGCGGGATTCAGTGCTGGGCTCTTTCCTGTTCGCTCGCCGCTACTAAGGAAATCCTGGTTAGTTTCTTTTCCTCCGCTTAGTAATATGCTTAAATTCAGCGGGTGATCTCGCCTACTCTGAGGTCGTCTTTCTCTATATAATATTATGTGTAAAACTCTTCTCCTCGAGGGGGCGTTAAAAAAATAACGCGCGAAGGTTAGGAGAAAAAAAAAAGAGTTTGAAACCACGTTGAGCGACGCTAAGGGCGAAAGCGCAAGCGGAGAGTCCATTCAACACACGCGTGTGTTTTTGAGGGGCGTGCTGTCTGCGTGTATTCGGAGGTGTAGCGGTTCCGCGCTTATAGCTCCATAACCCTCTCGCTGTGTGTGCTCCACTGACCGCTCGGTGCACCCGGTTTTCGGTTCAACGTCTGTCCTCACCTGCGCAATGGCAATTCAGGGACTCGACGACCGGGGTGAGCGCGCGGCACACACGAGAGTATGTA
>CAJUYD010000243.1:0-17642 GCA_910591665.1 Ectemnius continuus
TATATAAAACAAAAAAGCATATATATATTTATATATACACACACACACAAACTTATCCTAGTGACTTTGAACTATGAACCTAGATGGGTCAAAATGAGCTATCTTGTGTCAATAGACTGTCTATGAAGCCTATTACTGCTAAGGTCTGAGAATGATGATGAGGATGATGAGGATATTAAATGCTAATGTTGATGCTGAGGACGAGGACAAGAATGATGAGGATGATTCTTGCTTATTGCTAGGCTTTACATGAAAGAAAATCCAATTTGAAAGATATCTTTCCTTCTTCTTCTTCTTCTTCTTCTTTGATGTTTTTCTTATATTTTCTCTCTAACTTTTGTTATGTTAAATTTTTGTTTGAATATAAATCTTTATATATATAAAGATATTTATATATGAAAATATTTAGAATTCAAAAGCTTTGCTTTGTAGATAATTATTACCTATTAGCTGTTGCTTACCTTGTGTTTCTTTCTCTCTCTCTCTCTCCCTTCTTCAAATTACACTATCGTTAAGTTAAACTATACATTCCTTGGATCTATGGCTTGATCCTATTGGATGTTTCTAAAGGAAGGTAAATCAAATTGTCTTTGGTCTATTTCAAACAATCAGAATTTTGTCCATAACTCAACATCAATTCATCACTAATGTTTGTAGATCACTTTCACCTTAATATTAATAATTGTTTGTTAATTTGGTTATAAATATTATAATTAATAAATGAATGACTTTGAAGAGATATGTTCTCTCCTTTTGGGTAAAGAGTACACAACTCTTTTATGACTATCGAGCTGATAGAAATCAATTAAATTATGATGGCCTGGCATACATTAGCCAAAACAATCAAAAAAAGGCATAGTATTGATTGGTGATAAAGATGATAATGAGAACACTTCTTTCTTTCTAAATTAAGAAGCCATTCTCTGAATCTTTGCATGAGTTTTATCGAAAGATCGATTACTCTCTTTTTTTTTCTTCTTCTTCTCCCCTTCTCTCTCTCTCTCTTTTGGGATTTTCGTTTAGATGATCTTAAATGCTTACCATCATCAATAATCAGAAAAGATATGAAGAGTGATCTTTAAACAAAATAATAATAATAATAATAATAAATAAATAAAGTTAGTGAATTGATTTGTAGCCGTCAGTATGACATTGGTCATCAAGCTGATTATTCAACCAACCAGTCTTCATTCATACCATTTCATTGCTTTTAGTAATATTTTTTTATTTTTTATTTTTTTTCGTTCATATGTCAATCAATTCTGGTGATGGTGTCTTCTAATGCTAATATCCATTTTCATATGCCTTACTATTATTATTATTATTACATAATTGATTAAAAATATTAATTTTAAATCATCGAATTCATTAGGAAAATCTTTAAGAATTAACAAATAAACAAACAAACAAACAAAATTAAAACTGATCATAATTCTATTTTAGTAAGTAAACTTTTTACTTCATTAGATGTGAAGAAGAAGATGAAGATTAGCTTCTTCAATCAATTGATTGGATAATTTATAATAATAAAACTAAATTCAATTAATAAATATTTGATCAAATTATAATCGATGTAACTGTCAAGTCTCATTGGATGATATTCAAATGATTACTATTTTTAATTAAATCAATCTAATTAATTAATATATATTATATATATAAAATAAAATGTTGAAAGAGACAAAAACAAAGACAACAACAACAACAACAGCAGCAAGAAAAAAAAAATGCACAAGTTAGATTATCAACAAAAAAGAGAGAGAGAGAGAGAGAGTGAACGAGTGTTTTAATATCATCGAAAGTGAATGAGCTACTTGATGGTGTCTGTTGTCGTTAGTTAAATGATGACATCTACCAACTGCTACGTTGTCTCTTCTCTCCAATGCCTTCCCTCCTTCTCCCCCCCTCTCACTTCCCTGTGAGCTATTCCACATTAAGTATTTTCTTTTTGTTCTATATATAAATATTATATTAAAAAAAAAATTTTTTTTTAATAACAATAATAATAATAATACTAATCAAGCTAATTGTTTTTAAAAGAAAGAAGAAAAAAAAAACCTAAATGAATAATTTTGTAAAAGATGGATGTAGAGAAGAATAATAATAATGATAATAATAATCAGATGAAGATGAGATGAACTGTTCAACGGTAAAACATTGGAAAGGATCTGTCTGTCCTTCTCTTTCTCTTTCTCTCTCTCTCTCTCTCTCTCTCTCCCTCTTTGTTATTCCTCTTAAAATGTCATAAGTTAATGTTACGATTGAGAAACAACAGGTAAGTTAAAATAAAATAAAATAGACTTAAAATGAAAAGTTTTGCTTCGCAAATGATTGTTTGTTTGTTGCTACCTAACTCTTCACTCTTCTTTTCTCACAACGTTCATATTATATTATATATAAATATAGATAATAAATAAATAATAATAATAATAATAATAATAATCCTAAATGTAATAATAATAGTAATAATCAAGATTTAAATTGTTATTATTTAGAATTATCTAAATAAAACAGAAAGGGAAAAAGAAAAACATTATCAATTGAATAAATATTACATAAAAATATATATATTTATGTAATATACGGATATATATTGTACAGATATTTGAAGAGATCATTGAAGGTGTCCTCTCAAAGGATTCTGTTGAATTGTTTCCTCCAAAAGCAACACACTTTTAAACCTATGATTTCTTTGTTTATACTGATCAGATGACTCAATTTGCTTCCACAACCCATCCTCTTCCATCATCATCGTTTTCGATATGTTTTCCAAATTGTTTCGATCTCTTTTCTATTTCATTCTATTCGTATGGAATGTACAATCTCAATCAACTGATCCCTTGAAGCTGGTCATTTTAATACATCGCCATGGTGATCGTACACCATTCACTATTTATCCACGCGATCCTTATGCTGATATTAATAAATATTGGCCTGATGGTGTTGGAGAACTGACTATTGTAAGCGTCTCTTTTTTTTTCTCTCTCTCTCTCTTGTAAAATTAATTAAATAATTAAATAATAATATCATTTTTCGTTTGATAGAGTGGAAAAGAACGAATGTATAACCTTGGTAAATATCTAGCAAAACGTTATAATGGCTTCCTTGGTAGTACACCGAAGGAAGTCTTTGTACGAAGTTCAGCCAAACCGCGCTGTCTTGAAAGTGCTGGCATGATATTAGCAGCTATCTATCCACCGACTGGCCGATGGCGTTGGAATAATGATCTTGGCCAACTTTGGCAGCCATTTTCAATTGAGACGGTTGCTTTCAATTCCGATGGGGTAAAGTAGATTTCCTATATCTCTCTTTTATCTTTTTCCTCTTCAGTACAATCAATTAATGTTTAAATTTTCTAATTAATGATAGCTTCTTAATCCGGACGCACACTGTAAATTAGCTGAGAAAGAAGCAATGAATATCTACCATTCCAATGAAGCGATCGATTATACCAATAAAGTTCGTTCAACATTGAACTATGTTCAAAGCAACACTGGCTTAAAGTCAATTGATCTTATTTCTGCCTCCTTTGTCTATGATACTTTAATGGTCGAAAAGCTTAATAATCTACAATTACCACCATGGGTTGATAAATATACTTATGCCCAATTGCAGGACATTTCAACGAAGACGTTCTACTTTGATGGTATGACACCTTTGATACAAAAATTACGCTCTGGGAAGCTTCTTAAAGCAATCGGTGATGTTTTAAAGACAAAAAACTATGGTGATAAACGTTTCTATATCTATTCCACCGTTAGTTATTCTATTCAATTAAAATTAATTATTTTCTCCAATTAAGACGTTTCCTTTTTCCTTTTTCTCCTTCTTTTCTTATTTTAGCATGATACAATGCTAGCAATATTTCTACATTCATTGGGTAATTTTAATAATTTGGCCCCACCTTTTGGTAAGTAGTACAGTCATTTTTTGTTTCAAAACAAAAAAAAACAATTTAACTTATTTTGTTTTTAATTCTTCATTCTTAAGGTGCCTCGATTCTATTCGAAATTCGGCAGAATACTATTACCAACGAGAATTACATTCAATTATTCTATTTGAATGTAACGGAATCGGAGAAGCCATATCAATTATCATTGCCCGATTGTCAATCGTTGTCGATAGAAAATCATAGCAATATTTGTACTGTTAACACATTTCTTGAATCGATTAAGAATAAGATACCTAATGATTGGCATGCTGAATGTGAGGGTATGAATGAAGAATCGAATGGTAAGTTGATTGACATTAGATAAATTGATTTCTCATTTTAATTATTTATTATTATTATTATTATTTTAGAAGCTTATTTTTATGCTATTCTTACCTTACTATTTATATTCATCTTGATGATTGTTTCAATATTTATTTACAATAATTTTGTTCGAAATCGACGTCGTCACATTAACTTCTATAAAATGCTACCAGTTAATTTTTAAATTTCAAACAATTAAAATTGAAAAACAATTGCATTGATTAAAAAAAATTTTTTTCTAATTTAATATATTCAAACAATATGAGCTTAATCCAAATTATTATTATTTTTTTTGTCTATACAAAGTTATGTAAAAATAAATGATTTAACAATTTAATGAAAAAAAATAAAAATAGAATATATAAATACAATAAATTAAGAGAAAATAATCCATTTTTCTTTAATCTCTTCGATCTGTTTGGCAAGGAATGGTTCTCTAATCTTAACTCTCACTTCCAATCGGCCATGTTTATTCTTCTTACCTTCAGTTAGCAGATAAATATCGTGTATAATACATTTATTCTCAAAATCGTTTAATTTAATATTGACTGTACCAATCAATGAATCACTTCGAAAGAAGGTACTAAAAGAGATGAGAAAAAGATGAAGAATAGGAAAATATTAAAAAAAAATCTTCACAAAAACAAAACAGATAGAAGAAGAAGAAGCTTACCCTTTTGAATAGATTTCCAGCTTAAGTGTATGTCTCTTCAAGATACGAACCAATGAACGACATTTTCGATCGATATCAAATTTAAGTAATTCATTATAATCGGGTTCTAGTGAATTATGTACTGTTTTGGTTTTTTTCCATTGAGGCTTTTCCGCTGGAAAAGGAAATTCCACTTTAACATAAGTGTCTATGTCCGGTTTGCCGAGATATTCATATCCTTTGATCACTTCAACATGTAGCTCATTTACCGCTACCTCAGTATTAACGACTACAATGGAAAATGTACGTGTTTCGATTTTATAAGAAGGTATATTATCATTGTTATGACGACGAACTCTTATCATATTTAAATCTTTCTTCCCTTCAAGAGAATATTTCTCGAATTTTCGTGCAGTAGTAATGTCGCCCAATTTTTGAAAATACTCCTGGTTACGGATGCACATCTATTGATTATAATAAAACAAATTAATAATAATAATAATAATAATATTTTAATGTTTGATCGAATGAATTTACCTCGATTTGATTGGTTAATTCCTTCTCAACTTTATCGAAAAGTTCTTTTTTATTAGGATCATCTTCAATGTTTGATGTTTCGGATGTATCCTTATCACCATGCTCTAAAGGTAAATCGACAATGACAAAATCATCCGATTTCAATTGTGGTGGATTCGGTATCGAAGTAGAATCGATAGGTAGACCATTGATTGTGGCTTCAATTAATGGATCGAACCCTTTGGCGGTACGTAAATATTCTTTTGCTTGATCTAATTCACCCTTTTTTTTAGCTTCAATTGCTGCCTTCCTAAACAATAGTTGTCTCTGTTGAAGATATTCAAGCTGTTTGGTTGCAGTAGTTGAAATGCCTCGCTTAAGACTAGCTTTAGGTTTAACTGGTTCTTTAGTGTTCGCAACGTCTTTTGGTGGTAGGGCTTTCGGTCTGGGAGGCACACTTGGCTTAACCACTGTGTCAGCCGGGGTGGTTGTGGTTTTGGCTGGGGTTGTGGTTGGTATTGGAGGATAGCCAGGTGGACACATCTGATCCAATTCTTCGTAGTTAACGGTTTTACCTTGTTTAAGATCTTTAATCGCCTCCTGATATTTTTTAATGATCCGATTAATTCGTCGAACTTTCGATGAATTACCTTGACTTTTAGCCTCTTGTTCGGTTGATCGAAATTTGTCCAATCTTTGTTCAAGCGCTTCCAATGGAGTTTGTGGTTCTTTCAACTCAACCTTGAAAAGTTTTGTAACATCCTCTTGATTAAGCTCAACATTTGGATTATTATCATCTAATATTGTAGACTTTTCTTCAGCAACTTTTGATTGAACATTTGTTGTGTGTGACGGAGCTGAAGATAATGACATAATGTCCACATCGTTCCCAAGATTTAATTCATTCAATACGCTATCCAATTGTTTTGAGGTGCGAAGATGCTGTTTAGCTTTTTCAATATCACCTTCGGCTTTTGCTTTCAAAGCGAAACGTTTGTTCTCCAACTGAAGTTTTTTTACATAATCGATTTTGCTTGATAGATCATTTAACTTAGGCTGATTAGATTCATTTCGATTAGTAATAGGTTTGACTTCTTTCACTGTTCTCGATACGAATATTGGAATGATTGGAAATTTTGGTTGATTTGTCTCCACTATCTCATCATCAATATTTTGAGCACTAACTGAATCATTTCTTTTCGATCCATCGTTCACTATATAGTCCAATTCTGATAAAAGTTCTGTATCATCAACAACGGCATCATCATCATCATCGATCTCGTCAGTTAACTTATTAGGATCAAAATTGAGTATCTTCTCAATCTCTGAGAAATTCAAACCATCCGATTGTTTAGATGCTTTCTTTTTATCGAGAATATTATTTGCAACATTCTGCCTTTTAGATGGATTCTGTCCTAAATGATCAGCTTGTAATGTTTTGGCTGGATTGTTTGCTTTATCACCTATACGTTTAGATGTAGCCTTTTTTCCGCTTAGAATCGATTCAAGTTCATTTTCAAGATCACTATCGTTAGTATCATCAACCATGTCAACATTGCTATTCAGCAAATAATTTAATTTATTCATGTCCATTTTTATTTTTATTTTTGAATAAAAAATATATATATAATTGTTCTTATGGACAAGACTATATTTGGAATGAAAGGAGAACAAACAGCAACAACATTAATTAATAATGACACATCAAAGAAATATTTTTTTGTTTTGTTTTGTTTACAACAAAACAGTTTTACATTGTATCAGCTGTTCTCATCTCTCTGGGCATGCGCGTCGTCATATCGACCTGTAAATTTGATTTTTTTTCTTCTTCTCTCTTTTAGGACTGGGTAAAGGTTGTAGTTTTTAATTTACTTTTAACTAACAAACTAATTTAATTAATCATTTTCATTTTATGAAAGGTAATTCAATGTATATATTTAGCCTTCTCTTATTCACTATCTATTTTTCTTTCATTTAAAAATTCAATTATTTGAATTTAAATCAAATGAGTTTTACAAAATATTTAGCAATCAATTCAACGGAAACATTTAAGAATCAATAAAGTAAAAAATCATTCTTCATCCATCTTATGAGATTAATTTAAAATAAACTAGCTGATTATAGTCTACCTTTCTTTTTCTTGTGTGTTCTTTTTTTAATTTCTTAAGAAATTGGTAACAAAGTTTATCAAAGAATGAGAAGCATAAAAAGAGAGAGATCATTCTCCACAGCATCATCTTGTAGTACTAACTTAGCCATTACAATGACTATTCAAAAAGGATTCACAAAATATTTTAAAGATACAATTTTCAAATAGATTCTTTAACTAAGATAGTAAACCATCATTTAACTATCTTATTATTATTATTATACATGCTTGTCCATCAAATCCCATGATGGTAAGATGACAAAAGTTAAAAGAAGTTAGCCAAAAAAGATTTCCAATAACAACAAATCTTTTAACATTGATATGCCCTAAAAAGGTTATTATTATTATTATTCATTATCAAGAAATCTTTTTTCGTGATCCTATAATAAGGAAATGAATGTTTGAACACAATGTCTTATAGAAAAGAAGCATAATGAATCACTGAACTAGAACGACCACTACATAGCATTGACTTGATAGATCAAACAAATCTGAATTTGAAAATGTAGTTTCCCATCCAATTGACATTGAATTATTACTTTATGTAAATATGTAATACAAAACAATCAAGTTTCTCTTTGATAGATCGGACGGAATGATTTGGTGGAGTTGAGAAGGGAATGAAGTGGAAAGGCATCTCTCAAGTCCAACTTTAAAATATATTCAATGTAACAGCCGACACTATCGATTGTATCGATCAAAATAAATAAAGTTGCAATGTATTCGAATGGTAGACACACACACACACACACACACACACACTCACATGCACACACACTCACATGCACACACACACTCACATGCACACCTTCACAGGGAATGATTACTCAATTCATTCATTTATTTTAAATTACTTTCCTTCCTCTTCATTGTTGATTTAGTTCTATATAACATAGAATACTATTCCAAACTATTCTATGCTATAATGACTTTTACAAGTAATCTTGAAGTAAGCTTGAATTTTATGATTTTGATTCTATTTACAATCAAATACTTTAAACTATAAATAAACAATTAAATATTGAAATAATTCATCCAACGTAAACCATTAATCATGAGGTGTTAAATTGGAAAGGAAAAAATAATGAATATAAATAAATTAAATAAAGATATGATTTTAATAATTCATTGGACAAATTGCAATTGTAAGATAATAAATTAATAAATAAAGTAGAATATATATATATAAATATATATATTTATATATATATATATTTATATAAAGAAACCAAATAAATATAAAACTGAAAGAATGTATCATTTGTCCATGTTAGATAAGATCACTTAAGGTAGATTATCGTCTATCGAAATGAATCGTTATTGATTAGAGTTCAGTGGTCATAACTGTTCGACGAGTTTGACTCATCGATGTGCTACGCTTCACAGAGTCACCAATTTGTAACGATGGAACGGTCAAGGTGGTAGTTATAAAAGGATTTGTAGAGGGTACTGGATGTCCAATGTTACTGGTTGAAGGTAGATTCGTATTAACATTACTATTAATTGCTGACACTGAACGTGTTATTGGATTCGCACAAGCAAATGATGTCTCCATCAAAACCGGTGATGGTGAAAGACTTTCTCTACATGAATCATTGGATGATGGTGAAGAGGAGGAGGAGGGTGATGATGAAGACGCTGATGTTTGTATATTCTGATGGCCATTCTCAATCTCATTGTTTGGATGAATCTTTCTTAAGAAATAGGCCCGATTATTATTACCTGAACTTGGACTAGTGGAACATGATAAACTGAAACCATTTCTTAATTCATTACCAGTGAATAGTGCAGCTGTTGTATTATTCGTTGAATTAATCGATGTGGTCGATATTGATTGACTTCCTTTCGATGACACATAGCCAGCATCACAATGATATTCTTCCTCAGAATTTCTTGTACCATCAGCTACTTGACGATTGTTCCATTGATGATGATTATTGTGATTGTAGTTGTTGTTGTTGTTGTTATTGTTATTGTGAAGAAAGTGAACATTGTTCTGTATTACCTTTGGAGCTTTAATAAAATGGTCTTTTCCTTCATTGGAAGAATGGCCACTGTTGATAGGAATGATAGTGATGCTTCTATTATCATTGTCTTGTGTTGATATTAAAGGCATCTCTTCATCTTCTTCTTCTTCAATTTCTTGTCGTGATGTTAATGAAGGCCTTTCAACTATGATCTCATTCTCTTTTTTATTGTTCAATTGACAAACAGAAGTCTGTTTCGAATTAACAATGCTATCATTATTAAATCCTTTCTCGTCGAAAACAATTTTATCTTTGTCCGAGTAATCTCTTCCACTGATGGCCAATGTTTCTTTACCATTAGATTTTTCATTTTGTTTCATTTCCGATTTTCTTTCATTCTCTTTTTGTAATTCTTTCTCTCTTAATAGATTACATTTAGCACCAGGAATTGGTTTAGGCTTTCCATTCATTGGTGTAACCGAATGATTCAAATTGTTTGGTTTAGTTATCTTATTAATATTCTTCACTTTTTGATTGTTTATCTTATTTGTTTCGGTGGTAATAGTATCTTTCTTATCATTATCAAGTCCAATCATAATAGTCTGAATGTTATTTTTCTTATCGCAAACAATCTTCATCTCTTCCTTTTTATTTATATCGGCGGAAATATCAGCCTTCGCTAATGATTTAATCAATTGATTGATTGATTCATCTTTAACGATCGCTTGCTTATTATCAGCATTTCCCTCGAAGACATTACAAGACTTAATTATTTTGATTGATTCTTTGGATGCCATTGATGAGACATTCTCTTTAGTTGATGTTTTATTTGCTATCTCTGTAGTATTTGCATGACCAGTATTCTCATTAGAAGGTATCTTCTTGGTGGAAACTGATGTAGTGCTTACATTTTTTGTACTAATGACAGGTGTCAATGAAGGAGCATTCTTTGTTGTCGAGGAAGTAGTTGTCGTTGTCGTTGTTGCCGTTGTTGTTGCTGTTGTTGTCGTGGTTGTTGTTTTTGCTGTTGTTGCCACTGTTGTTGAGCTAACAATAGAAGATTGTGTTGTTGGCTTGATTGATCTACGACTGAAACGTTGAGAAGGCCTCCTTTGAAAATTTCTCTTTCCTTCTTGTTGTGCGTTTTTCTGCTGTTGAAGTATAGTTTGAATTTGTGTACGACCAGAATATCTAAATCTTGAACCCATTCGAACGAAACCTTGTCTTGTTTTGTTACCATCCAAAATTGGCTGTGACTTCAATCGAAAAAAGACGTGATGCTCGATTGCACATTTCCACAAATGTTTCGATGTTTTTGAGGTCCACTGAATTATAAATATTATATATATATATATATATATATAAATTAAATAAATAACAATAGTAGATCAAAATATGATAACAAACTTACCAATCTAAAAACAAACGTATGCTCCTCATCGTGTCCTTCATTATCATCTTCAACCACAACCAAAATTAATTTCTTTCCTCTTAGATCCAATCTTTTAATCTTATGCCAACAGAAAAGACCAATCTTAGTCTTCCCTTCTAACACAAGAATACCGGTTGGTGTAAGACCTAAACTATATTCATTTTCATCTTTTCCTTTAATTGTAGATAATTATAAAAAGAAATGTAATTAGATGAAGATGTTAGTAAGTATTGTTGTTGTTGTTGATCTCTTAAAGTATATTATTATACATACCTAGAACAGTGTGCATATCCACACCATACATCTCCAGCCATCTAACTTTATTTAAATAATTCGATTCGGCTGTGGCTGGATCCATTGAAAGGATTGTTTTAAGTGATTCCTTTTTGATTGTGTTTGTTACAGTTGGCGATGGCCTCAAAGCTTTCCATTGTTCTAATATCTTCAACTCCAATTCTTCCGTTTGATTTTGAACGAAACGAAACTCGGAGATGAATGCATGATCATGTTGGGACTCTTCAAAGTCACCGAGTTCCGATTGAAGAGCTAGAGCCGATAAGTATGCCAAGTCATCAATTGGACAGGTTAAGCGACCATATAAAATGTCTTGCTTCAACTGTTTTTAAAAAAGGGCCAAGGGAGATAAGAAAAGAAAGAAATTAAAAATAAAGAAGAAAGAGATTAGAGATGTGTACTGTTCATGTGTTCCAAAAAGAAGAAAATAAAATATAAAATTTTTTTAGATACTAAAAGGTCATGGCAATGAAATGATAGAAAGTTAATGTATAAACTAGAAAATGAAGAACTAGAACTATGAAACATTGAATGAGGTAATTAAAGAGACGCGTTCAGTATCTATGCTATTGATGCTGCTACTACTACTACTACTACTAATACTGTTTATTGTTGTTCATCGCTCTCTTCACTAATCTTTTTGTTTAGCTGGCATGATCAATTAGATCAAGACAATACATTGAAACATAAAAAGATAAACACATGAAGTTAATTGAACCTAGGTAACAATAAGACGTCAATTTATGATGTCAGGATTAATTTTCAAGTTTTATTTTCTTCTTTCTTTATTATTTATTGTTGTTACCGTTGTAGATGCATGCTGATATATTTATATATATATATATATAGGATATACATAAGAGACAAATTATTTGCTTGAAGGCAATCCTTTGGATTCAGTGTTCCGATTCGAAAAGAAATCTATTTTCCCTATAGTGCCTTTCTACTGTTATTTGTTGCTACAACAAAATATAGTTACCATTTGAGTGGGAGTTTGGTTTTTTTTATATATTCAAAATATATAAAAAGATAACTTAAATGCCTACCTATACGAATATGTAAAATTTGATAAATAAACAAATAAATAAATAATAAGGCAAACAAATTTGTGCCTTCATTCTCCATTTGTAATGAAAAGCAATGTCTCTTTCTCTTTTTATAATAATAAAATAAATGTTAAACGATTAAGCATTGCTTTCCAAATTAAATTCCAACAATAATGAAAGAAAAGAAGAAAGAAAGAAAAAAGACAAATGATAATGTGAAAACTAACCTGTAGGAAAAAAAGGTAACGACTGAATTCATCTCGTAGTGTGCTCGGATCATAACAATAGAATTTAACTTTGAAACGAAACGTATAAGGTGGACCAATTTTAACTTGCTTCCTTATCTCTTTAGTATGATCAAGCCAATGGGATTGACTATTGGTGTCAGTATATTGTAGGCCAAAATAATCCGATTCGCCACCTTGTAGGCCAATATGATCACGAACACGGTTGAATAATTCTTCGCCAAAACTTTTCTTTCTCATAAATAAGGAAAGATCGGTTCCATCCAAAAGAAGAATCTTACAATATAAGGAATGTTTCGATTTTTGTAACTGCTGCTGTTCTGTTTCATTACGATCCTTTAAAGGCTGGGCACCATCACGGCGCCTAAAACGTTTTGAAAGAAAGCGTAACATATCGAATGAATCTTACACACACACACACACACAAACACACGGGCATAAAGCAACAATAACAACAACAACAAAAACGATAGACGACGACCACGATGAAGACGACGAAAACAACAACAACAAAAGAACAAGGCAGCCACACCTGTTCTCTATCAAATGTTACTGTTGTTTACAACTTAAAGACGCTTGTAAAGGCAATGATGTTTTTTTTACTTATTGCACAAGAATACTTAAAAGTTCGTTTTGTTGCTTGTCTTTAAAAAAAACAAAATCTAATAATAAGGGAAATTTGTAACAACGACAAAAAAAAGTTTGAGACCTGAAATCGATCAAGTTTAGAGGGAGGGGGGGAGTTTTCATATTATAGGCGTATTTATAAGAGGGCCATCGAGAAGAGGAGGGAGAGGGCTTTTGCTCTCTCTCTCTCACACAATTCCAAATGAATTTATAACTGTTTGTTTGTTATACTATATTGCTTCTGTGTCAAGATACAAAATGGCTTCCTTTCCAACTTGTTCTTTATCACTTCTCAAAACGATATAAAGAAAAAGGTTAAAAGCATATTTAAAATACAATTTGATAAATATCATCATAGTATGTGTTCCAATTTTGATGCATTCTCATTTTAATCATCTTATTATCTTCTTTTATTTTCTTCTACTACTTCTTTCTTTCTTCTATTGATTATAAATTTGAAAGTAAATCGTGAATTATAGAATGATGAAAGAAGGTAGGCAGGCAAAGGCTACAATCTAATTAAGGCAGTTTTGATGAGGCAACAATAAGGCTTTGAATATAAATTAGTCTGCTTTCTTTCTTTTTTTTTCATTGGAAAGAATCCATTTTTTTTTTTTGAATAGAATTAATCAATTTGTAATTGGCTGTTGTTTTGTTTATTATCGTTTTTAGGTAAATGCAACAAGTTCAATGTAGATTGGTAGATTAAGAACAAAGTAGGTAAATAGGAAATTTGAGGTTAGATCTATTAGAAGAATGGATATATTTATATATATAAACAAACAAACATCAAATTTGAATCAATTCCAATTGACCAGTTGATTATTATCAAAAGAAAAATGAATAATAATATAATATTATCGAAGAAATATAATGTACGACGGATGCAATAGATAGTTGAAAAAAATATTTATCACAGAAGATAATTTGCTTCAGTAGAATTGTATATTATCATAAAATGATAAAATAAAAAAAAAGACACAATACAATGGAAATAAGAAGAAAGAGTGTTCGATGTTCAACAATTAATATTATTGTCCGATTGCATATATGCGTGGGCGTGTGTACGTGTGGATGGGTGTGGATTAATATTCTTTTTTCTCAACATCCAATATAGAATTGTTGATAAGATTAAATAAAAGTTAGCTTGGTAGAAACAATTATAAGCCAATGAAGAAGAAGATGATGGATAAATAAAGAAAGGCAGGCGAACATACAAATACGTGAACAATCTAGGTTCATAATTCCAACATCTTTAGATCAAGACATAAGCATCTCCTCACAAACTGGATATCAACAATAGAAACAATATGAGGAGTGAGGCTAAATAATGATGGTGAGAGGGAGAAAGAGAGAGAAAGAAAGGAGAGCTAAGTAGATCCATAACTAGACACCGTCAGAAGTATTCACAGGTACTTCAAGCAAAAATACTACTGCTAGTACACACACACACACACACAGACGCACGCACGCACGCAGGGAGAGCAGCACAACCACTACAAAGAGTGAAGAGCATAGAAATTCGCCAGTGCTGGACATTCAAACACTATTGCGCTCTCACCACAACAACTTCAATGCGAGCAGGTCAAACAGGTGACTATTGTGTGCACACGCACACACACACACACACCACATACCGAGTGGCGCACTCTAACCACCTCGACGTTGTTGTACCTATCACTTAAAGTTATTGTTGTCTTTCAGCTCGCTCGATACCCTCATCCTCAACCTCATCCTCAACCTCATCCTCATTATCATCATCATCATCATCATCATCTTCTTCTTCTTCATTCGAATGCCTAATAGATCTGTCAACCAACCCCTCGTTTCGTCTAAAGGAGAAGGCAAGCAGCCACTGTATTTCACCTGCTCCAGCAAAATACAAAAAAAAACTATTTTTACGATTCCTTTAAGGTTTTACATGGAAGTTTGTTATTTAAACACAAGGTTCTCTACATTGATATATTTACTATTGCCAACAGTGTCGTTACCATATCCATATCCATTTCCCTATCAACACTTTATTTTTTTTATTGTCAGGAAATTAATATTTTGTTTGTTATCATTTTTAATGTTAATTTATACTTATAAAAATTAATATATATAAATATTTGTATTTTATTTTTATTATCGTTACAAATAATACTTGTAAATATTGTTTCCTGTCCATAGATTAATTTTTAGTAAAAATAAAAAACAATATCGATGGATAAAAATAAATAAGCAAATAGATAAAGGTATAGTGTGTGTGTGTGTGTGTGTGTGTGTGTGTGTGTGTGTGTGTGTGTGTGTGTGTGTTCTCTCTCTCCTTCTGTGAGGTAATAATTCAAATTTGCCGCTCCTTGTAAAACTAATTCTCTGCGCATATGTTTCTTTTCTTTCTTACCGATTGCCTTAGCATTCTCATTTGATTTCATTCAACTTGCGCGCCCACTGAGAGTGTGAGGGAAACAAAATTATTTAAAATTAAGAAAATCTTCACCTGACTTATGACCTTTTTTTTCTCTCCCTTCTTCTTGTGTTCTCTTTTGAGAACTTTTCTCCCATGAAATTGTCTTCATGTGAGATTTTTATTATTATTATTATTTTTCTTTTTCTTTTTCTTTTTCTTTTTCTTTTTCTTTTTCTTTTTCTTTTTCTTTTTCTTTTTCATCATCATCATCATCTTCTTCTTTAAGATTTGTGTGCCAATTGTCATTTCTAGTTCATATATGATTGTCACCTAAGCAAACTTCTCAAGGAGATTCTTCCCTCCACTTTAGCTCTACACTTATTTGTCATTGTTCTTTCCTTTGATTATTATTATATATTGTTAAATTAACCAAAAAAAATATATTAATACTAAAAATGTTGAAACGAAAACTTGGCTAAATTGTATTAGATTGGTTTGGTTCCAATTAGATTAAGGGCACACACACACATACAATGGATAATATACTTTCTTATATGATCGAACTTGAGTGGAGGCAGACAATAACAATCAAAAGGAAATTAAATCAACTAAAAAGCCATCCTTAACCATTTAAGTGTCGTTTAGAATTTTTGTTTTATTTCTTTACAGATATAAACGTCTGAAAGAGACATTGGTAGTTAAAAGAGATAAAGTCAACGGTTTTACTAATCGATCATCAATTTAGAAATTGTGTTTGCAATTTAGATTTGATATTACAAATAAATGAAATATCAATTGGTTGACTACATTCAATGTTTTCGGATGAAAATATATTCATCATTAAACATCCTAATGTGTCGAAAGATCTATCTTAGAAGAATGGATAGATAATATAATAATTTATTATTCTATCCATTGTTTGATTTTTAAAATAAATAGATGTAAATGTCGTTTTTGTTGTTTGATGATATATCAGCATCTAATGATCCATTATCTTTGATGATGGTCAACCTTTATCGTATTGGCTGATGTTATTTCATTCAAGGAAAAAGAAAGTCAGCAAATAATGTTACATTACATTTATTTTACGAAAGGTTTACTCTATTCTACATGATTATTAAACCAATAATAATGGTAAAAGGTAATAATAATAATTATACAATGTGGGATAATGTCGGCTTCAAAAAAAAAACTAAAAAAGGTGAAGAAAGGTTTAATGGCAAACATGCCGAGAGAGGGACAGGTACAAAAGCGACCATCATGTAACGTCATATGTGGATAGTCTCTTACTCCATCTGTGATCATGTTTGAGGATTCTCAATTGCTTGGGAGATGACTGAACTGATCTTCATTTACTTTACTATATCAATTATTTGATTTCTTTTCGTCTTATTTGAAAAATGTCTAATAACAATAAAAAAACAAAAAATAAACATTTAACATTGAATCAAAATTTTCATCCACTTGGTGGTAAGTATTGAAACATTTGATTTAAAATTTATAATTATAATTGTTATGACATGAATTGTTTCTATTGTTTGTTTATGTAAACATAGCAGCATCTTCATTATCGGGAAATGTCTCTCAGGTACCTGGAATGCCTAGACTACCCACTACGGGAACGAAACGAAATGAATCGTATCAGCATCCGAGGATTGCATCACCAAAAAGGCCCAAATTAAATTCTCCTATTCATTTACCGCCTCAAGCCAGCTCTCCATCGCTGGTTGCTTCTCAACGTTATTTAAATGCTCCAATGACAACTTCAATAAATTCTACACAAATTTATCCGATGGAATATCAACAATTTCATAAACAGCAGAGCTGGGAGGAGGCAGCCATCATCATATCACCGTCTCAATTGAAAAATGCTATTCTTCACGCCGACTCTCAAGTAAACGGGGACAAAGAAATTGAACGAATGCTTTGCGGTGCCGCTAAACAACTTCGTGATCAGCGTAACAAACCTGATCCAACGCTTGTCTTTACCCTTCTTTATCTGGCTAAGATAAGACCTTTATTTTTTTGCTCCGAACGAATCATTGAAGCCTTTGGCTCACTTCTAAA
>CAJUYD010000244.1:0-17416 GCA_910591665.1 Ectemnius continuus
AGAAAGCGTAATTTACCATGTTATTTACACGTAATATGCGTTTATACCATGCTAATGGAGCTTGTAATCCAATACCCTGTTTCTGCTCATCTGAGCTGCTAGTTTTGACAAAAGTGAGTGTTTTCTCTGTAGAATGACGTAGAAAGCGTAATGTACAATGTTATTTACACATACTATGCATTTATACCATGCTAATGGAGCTTGTAATCGAATACCCTGTTTCTGCTCATCTGAGCTGCTAGTTTTGACAAAAGTGAGTGTTTTCTTTGTAGAATGACGTAGAAAGCGTAATTTAGAATGTTATTTACACATAATATGCGTTTATACCATGCTAATGGAGCCGGTAATCGAATAGTCTGGTTGTGCGCATCTCTAATGCTGATTTTGGCAACAATGATTGTTTTCTTTGTAAAATGACGTAGAAAGCGTAATTTAGAATGTTATTTACACATAATATGCTTTTATACCATGCTAATGGAGCCGGTAATCGAATACTCTGGTTCTGCGCATGTGAACTGCTGATTTTGGCAACAATGAGTGTTTTCGTTGTAAAATGGCGTAGAAAGCGTAATGTACAATGTTATTTACACATACTATGCGTTTATACCATGCTAATGGAGCTTGTAATCGAATACCCTGTTTCTGCTCATCTGAGCTGCTAGATTTGACAAAAGTGAGTGTTTTCTTTGTAGAATGACGTAGAAAGCGTAATTTAGAATGCTATTTACACATAATATGCGTTTATACCATGCTAATGGAGCCGGTAATCGAATAGTCTGGTTCTGCGCATCTCTAATGCTGATTTTGACAACAATGATTGTTTTCTTTGTAAAATGACGTAGAAAGCGTAATTTACCATGTTATTTACACATAATATGCGTTTGTACCATGCTAATGGAGCCAGTAATCGAATACCCTTCTTCGGCGCATCTGAACTGTTGATTTTGGCAACAATGAGTGTTTTCTTTGTAAAATGACGTAGAAAGAGTAATTTAGAATGTTACTTACACGAAATATGCGTTTATACCATGCTAATGGAGCCGGTAATCGAATACTCTGGTTCTGCGCATCTGAACTGCTGATTTTGGCAACAATGAGTGTTTTCTTTGTAAAATGACGTACAAAGCGTAATTTAGAATGTTATTTCCACATAATATGCGTTTATACCATGCTAATGCAGCCGATAATCGAATACTCTGGTTCTGCGCATCTCTAATGCTGATTTTGACAACAATGATTGTTTTCTTTGTAAAATGACGTAGAAAGAGTAATTTAGAATGTTATTTACACATAATATGCGTTTGTACCATGCTAATGGAGCTTCTAATCGAATACCCTGTTTCTGCTCATCTGAGCGGCTAGTTTTGACAAAAGTGAGTGTTTTCTTTGTAAATGGCGTAGAAAGCGTAATGTACAATGTTATTTACACATACTATGCGTTTATACCATGCTAATGGAGCTTGTAATCGAATACCCTGTTTCTGCTCATCTGAGCTGCTAGTTTTGACAAAAGTGAGTGTTTTCTTTGTAGAATGACGTAGAAAGCGTAATTTAGAATGTTATTTACACATACTATGCGTTTATACCATGCTAATGGAGCTTGTAATCGAATACCCTGTTTCTGCTCATCTGGGCTGCTAGTTTTGACAAAAGTGAGTGTTTTCTTTGTAGAATGACGTAGAAAGCGTAATTTAGAATGTTATTTACACATAATATGCGTTTATACCATGCTAATGGAGCCGGTAATCGAATAGTCTGGTTGTGCGCATCTCTAATGCTGATTTTGGCAACAATGATTGTTTTCTTTGTAAAATGACGTAGAAAGCGTAATTTAGAATGTTATTTACACATAATATGCGTTTATACCATGCTAATGGAGCCGGTAATCGAATAGTCTGGTTCTGCGCATCTCTAATGCTGATTTTGGCAACAATGATTGTTTTCTTTGTAAAGTGACGTAGAAAGCGTAATTTACCATGTTATATACACATAATACGCATTTTTATCATGCTAATGGAGCTTGTAATCGAATACCCTGCTTCGGCGCATCTGAACTGTTGATTTTGGCAACAATGAGTGTTTTCTTTGTAAAATGACGTAGAAAGAGTAATTTAGAATGTTACTTACACGAAATATGTGTTTATAGCATGCTAGTGGAGCTTGTAATCGAATACCCTGTTTCTGCGCTTCTGAACTGCTGATTTTGGCAACCATGATTGTTTTCTTTGTAAAATGACGTAGAAAGCGTAATTTACCATGTTATTTACACGTAATATGCGTTTATACCATGCTAATGGAGCTTGTAATCCAATACCCTGTTTCTGCTCATCTGAGCTGCTAGTTTTGACAAAAGTGAGTGTTTTCTTTGTAGAATGACGTAGAAAGCGTAATGTACAATGTTATTTACACATACTATGCATTTATACCATGCTAATGGAGCTTGTAATCGAATACCCTGTTTCTGCTCATCTGAGCTGCTAGATTTGACAAAAGTGAGTGTTTTCTTTGTAGAATGACGTAGAAAGCGTAATTTAGAATGCTATTTACACATAATATGCGTTTATACCATGCTAATGGAGCCGGTAATCGAATAGTCTGGTTGTGCGCATCTCTAATGCTGATTTTGGCAACAATGATTGTTTTCTTTGTAAAATGACGTAGAAAGCGTAATTTAGAATGTTATTTACACATAATGTGCGTTTATACCATGCTAATGGAGCCGGTAATCGAATACTCTGGTTCTGCGCATGTGAACTGCTGATTTTGGCAACAATGAGTGTTTTCGTTGTAAAATGGCGTAGAAAGCGTAATGTACAATGTTATTTACACATACTATGCGTTTATACCATGCTAATGGAGCTTGTAATCGAATACCCTGTTTCTGCTCATCTGAGCTGCTAGATTTGACAAAAGTGAGTGTTTTCTTTGTAGAATGACGTAGAAAGCGTAATTTAGAATGCTATTTACACATAATATGCGTTTATACCATGCTAATGGAGCCGGTAATCGAATAGTCTGGTTCTGCGCATCTCTAATGCTGATTTTGACAACAATGATTGTTTTCTTTGTAAAATGACGTAGAAAGCGTAATTTACCATGTTATTTACACATAATATGCGTTTGTACCATGCTAATGGAGCCAGTAATCGAATACCCTTCTTCGGCGCATCTGAACTGTTGATTTTGGCAACAATGAGTGTTTTCTTTGTAAAATGACGTAGAAAGAGTAATTTAGAATGTTACTTACACGAAATATGCGTTTATACCATGCTAATGGAGCCGGTAATCGAATACTCTGGTTCTGCGCATCTGAACTGCTGATTTTGGCAACAATGAGTGTTTTCTTTGTAAAATGACGTACAAAGCGTAATTTAGAATGTTATTTCCACATAATATGCGTTCATACCATGCTAATGCAGCCGATAATCGAATACTCTGGTTCTGCGCATCTCTAATGCTGATTTTGACAACAATGATTGTTTTCTTTGTAAAATGACGTAGAAAGAGTAATTTAGAATGTTATTTACACATAATATGCGTTTGTACCATGCTAATGGAGCTTCTAATCGAATACCCTGTTTCTGCTCATCTGAGCGGCTAGTTTTGACAAAAGTGAGTGTTTTCTTTGTAAAATGGCGTAGAAAGCGTAATGTACAATGTTATTTACACATACTATGCGTTTATACCATGCTAATGGAGCTTGTAATCGAATACCCTGTTTCTGCTCATCTGAGCTGCTAGTTTTGACAAAAGTGAGTGTTTTCTTTGTAGAATGACGTAGAAAGCGTAATTTAGAATGTTATTTACACATACTATGCGTTTATACCATGCTAATGGAGCTTGTAATCGAATACCCTGTTTCTGCTCATCTGGGCTGCTAGTTTTGACAAAAGTGAGTGTTTTCTTTGTAGAATGACGTAGAAAGCGTAATTTAGAATGTTATTTACACATAATATGCGTTTATACCATGCTAATGGAGCCGGTAATCGAATAGTCTGGTTGTGCGCATCTCTAATGCTGATTTTGGCAACAATGATTGTTTTCTTTGTAAAATGACGTAGAAAGCGTAATTTAGAATGTTATTTACACATAATATGCGTTTATACCATGCTAATGGAGCCGGTAATCGAATAGTCTGGTTCTGCGCATCTCTAATGCTGATTTTGGCAACAATGATTGTTTTCTTTGTAAAGTGACGTAGAAAGCGTAATTTACCATGTTATATACACATAATACGCATTTTTATCATGCTAATGGAGCTTGTAATCGAATACCCTGCTTCGGCGCATCTGAACTGTTGATTTTGGCAACAATGAGTGTTTTCTTTGTAAAATGACGTAGAAAGAGTAATTTAGAATGTTACTTACACGAAATATGTGTTTATAGCATGCTAGTGGAGCTTGTAATCGAATACCCTGTTTCTGCGCTTCTGAACTGCTGATTTTGGCAACCATGATTGTTTTCTTTGTAAAATGACGTAGAAAGCGTAATTTACCATGTTATTTACACGTAATATGCGTTTATACCATGCTAATGGAGCTTGTAATCCAATACCCTGTTTCTGCTCATCTGAGCTGCTAGTTTTGACAAAAGTGAGTGTTTTCTTTGTAGAATGACGTAGAAAGCGTAATGTACAATGTTATTTACACATACTATGCATTTATACCATGCTAATGGAGCTTGTAATCGAATACCCTGTTTCTGCTCATCTGAGCTGCTAGATTTGACAAAAGTGAGTGTTTTCTTTGTAGAATGACGTAGAAAGCGTAATTTAGAATGCTATTTACACATAATATGCGTTTATACCATGCTAATGGAGCCGGTAATCGAATAGTCTGGTTCTGCGCATCTCTAATGCTGATTTTGGCAACAATGATTGTTTTCTTTGTAAAATGACGTAGAAAGCGTAATTTACCATGTTATATACACATAATACGCATTTTTATCATGCTAATGGAGCTTGTAATCGAATACCCTGCTTCGGCGCATCTGAACTGTTGATTTTGGCAACAATGAGTGTTTTCTTTGTAAAATGACGTAGAAAGAGTAATTTAGAATGTTATTTACACATACTATGCGTTTATACCATGCTAATGGAGCTTGTAATCGAATACCCTGTTTCTGCTCATCTGAGCTGCTAGTTTTGACAAAAGTGAGTGTTTTCTTTGTAGAATGACGTAGAAAGCGTAATTTAGAATGTTATATACACATAATACGCATTTTTTGTTGAAGAGTGATTCCGAGTGATTCCTTTCCGTGGAAATTAGTGTGAAACAAATATAACTTTATTGATCAGAACTTCTTGAACGACTGGTGACGACTGATACATTGACAGAACATATAAACATCATTCTAGACGAGATGACTGAACTTGTCAAAATATAAGTAACAGAAGCTAAACGTGAATGTTATGGATAGAATCCAACACTCCTCCTCATTCACACAATCCGCAGCCATTTCGTAATACAAGTAGCCTCTTCGTTGGCAACGGTTTTGTTAACAAATCTGCTAACATTTTCTCAGTGGGACAGTATTTACACTTGACATACCCTTTTAGAACAAAATCTCTCACAAAGTGAAAACGCGTATCGATGTGTTTGGTTCTATTGGATAACTTTTCAGTTTCTATTAATTTCAAACAACTCTGATTATCCTCGAAGATTGTAATTGGCCCAGTCGTCTGTTTCATGTCAGCTAGGATTCTCTTAATCCAGAAAGCTTCTTGGCATGCCGCTGATAGAGCGAGAAATTCTGCTTCTGTTGTAGATAATGCAACACAGTTTTGCTTCCTACAGGCCCAACTTACTACTGCTCCATTCAACTTGAATATATATCCGCTGTTTGACTTTCTATCCACTCGATTTTCTGCCCAGTTTGCGTCAGCATAGCCATAAATAAATTCTTCAGTTTTTGGACCTCCTAGTATTAGTTTTAATCCTGCTGTGCCTGACAAATACTTTACAACTCGCTTTAGCTCTGTCCATGTTCTCTGAGTGGGTTTACTAACTCTTTGTGCTAGTATAGATATGCTTGCTGATATATCTGGTCGAGTGCTCACCGCAATATAAAGTAAACACCCGATTAATTTTTGGTATTCTGTGTTTCTCAGTAGTACTTCACTATCGTCTGCACATTTATCAAAATTCGGATCAAGTGGTACTGAAGAAGGTTTTGCATCACCTAAGCCAAATGTTGCTGCTACCTGCTTTATGTAGTTTCGTTGACTAACCTCATAGAATCCATTTTGATTCTTATTAATTTCAAGTCCCAGATAATGCTTAATATCTCCCAAATCGTACATCTCAAATCTCGACGAAAGACCTTCCTTTACCTTGTCAATCATCTTCAGTGACTTGCTCGCAATTATTAAATCGTCAACATAGATTAATACGTAGCACAACAATCCATCTTGATCTTCCATTATGTACAGACATGGATCCGCTTTTCCTTGAGAACAACCGATTTGTATTAATGCAGCATGAACTACTTCGTTCCACGATCTTGAGCTTGCTTTAGCCCAGATAAGCTTCTTTTTAACAGACACACTGTATTTGAATCGTCCTTTTCGTATCCTGGTGGCTGTTTCATATAGATCGTTTCTCGTAAATGACCATTAAGGAATGCTGTCTTAGCATCCAAGTGCCTTACAGTCATGCGATTTGCCGCTGCAATTGTCAGTAAAATACGGAATGTAGATTGCTTTACAACTGGTGCAAATACCTGGTCATAGTCTGTCCCATATTTTTGCGAGAAACCCTGTGCAACCAGTCTTGCTTTGTAGCATTTGATGCTCCCATCTGCATTGGTTTTTAATTTAAAAACCCACTTGCATCCAACAGGTTTTCTTCCCTCCGGTAATTTACATAATTCCCAAGTCCCATTTTTCCGCAATGAATCCATCTCGCTGTCCATTGCCTTAATCCACTCATCCTTCTGGGGGCTCTTCATTACATCGCTCAAAGTCTTTGGTTCTGTGATAGTTTTGCTCACTGTTCTCGCTGTAAATCGTACAGGTGGTACACCTTTGTTTATTCGTTGTGAAACTCTAGTCGGACGCTCCCTTTCCTCAATATCACTATCATCCGAGGTGAGCATCTCTTCAATACGATTGTGTCCAGATCTACTTTCTACACTATCATCAGATGTAAGTAGCTCCTCCTGAGTGGTTGCTCGTCCCGATCTGGAACTGTTGGCAGGTTGTTGTTCTTCTCTTCCTTGAGTCTCTGAATCTGTGCTAATAATGTCATCATAATAATTATATATACTATCAGCATCTTGGAATGCGGCTTCATCATCTTCCGAATCTTCCTGGAAGTTTTGCATGTGATCATCATTATGTTCCAAGTCGGTTTCTTCCTTTTCTTCGAAGTATATTTCTAGATCGTTTCTTGTAGCCTTTTGATTGTCTTTTTTAGTTTCTACTACTCTGGTTTTCGGTTGCGGTGGTGGTGCTATTGGCTCTGACGGAAAATTATTTCCATATCCTCCTCCGAATCGCACATCCCTACTGATTATGATCTTGTTTCGAACCGGATCATAACACCTAAATGCTTTAGAATTCATGTCATATCCGACAAATAGCATCGGTACTCCCTTATCATCCAGCTTCCTACGTTTTTCAGACGGTACATGAACAAAACATTTGCTTCCAAACACTGTAAGGTGTTTCGTACTTGGTTTTTTGTTGTGCCATATTTCGTAGGGGGTTTTGTTGAGTGGCCGAGCAGGTGTGCGATTCAATATATAATTTGCCGTATTAACAGCTTCTGCCCAAAACCTCCGCGACAGTTTCGCTTCCAGCAGCATACATCGCACCATCTCGATCAAGCTGCGATTTTTCCTCTCCGCCATCCCATTTTGTTGTGGTGTGTAAGGAGCCGTATATTGAACTTCGATGCCTTCATCAGCCAACATCGTTTTGACTTTGCTGCCAATATACTCTCCTCCTCGATCTGACCTAATTACTTTAGGTTTTCTACCAAATTTATTGTGCACTAATGCCAAATACTCCTTCAACTTAAACTCGACCTCTGACTTGTTCTTCAATAAGTATATGATTGTGTAGCGCGAAAAATCGTCGATAAAGGTAAGAATATATCTGTTACCTCCTTGAGAGATTTCTCTATCCGGCTCACAGACATCCGTATGAATCAAGTCGAGTACTGCATTTGATACACTTTTGGACGCTTTTGGAAATGGTAATCGTGTCATCTTCCCTTGTGCACACACCTCGCACAATTCCTTAATACCGCAATCCTTGATCACCATGTCATTCACCATGTTCTTGGAATACATAAGCTGCAACGCTTTTGGATCCCGATGGCCAAAAATCTTGTGCCAGTGGTGAATGCAAGCTTCATTGTGTTCTTTAACCACATTTACCGTATGTGATTCACGTAGCTTAAATAAACCGTGGTGTTCATCTGCGATTGCGATTTGTTTGTTGTTGTGTGTAATTTCGCACCCGTTAGGAACAAAATTTACTTTAAATCCTTTGTCAAGAAGCCTCTTTACCGATAATAAATTTCCTTCTATACTTGGCGCGTATATGACGTCAGTTATAACCGCTGAACTTCTGTCACCGTTACCATTCTGAAACTGCACCTTGCACGTACCTTTTCCCTGAACATTGACCTTAGCACCATTTGCAACATTCAACGTGCTCCTTGAAGATGTATCGAGCGAAACAAAACACTTCTTGTTGCTCGATATGTGACAGGTCGCTCCCGAGTCAATCACCCAACCTTCATGGCAACTCGAAGGAACCATGAATACAAAATTTTCTGCATCCGCTACCTTATGCGCCTTGTCACCCTTTTGCTTATCCTTTGCGTTTCTCCATTTTTTATACTTGCCGCAGTCACGCTTGATGTGTCCTGTCTTTTTGCAAAAATAACACTGCATATCTTCTGCCGTCTTCAACACTGCTTCTTTATGGTCACCTCCGTCGTTCTCCCTTCGGCGATGGTATTCGCTTATTAGTTTAGATTGCACTAAACTCAGTGTCAAATCTTCTTCCGGCCTCGTTTCAAGCGCTGTTACCAATGTATCGTAACTACGTGGTAAACTGCTCAAAATCATACCGACTGTCCAGCTTTCCGACAGTTTTTCACCGAGATCGCCTAGTTTCCTGAATAGATCTGTCAAGCTACTGACATGTTCCTCCATGTTTCCTCCGTCGTCCATCTTGGTGCAGCAGATTCGCCGAATTAAACAGACCTTGTTACTCAATGTGACCTTTTCGTGATGATTCTTTAAAGCTTCCCAAGCTTCCTTTGCCGTCTTTGCGTTCCGTATATGGCACAATTGATTGTCATCAACCAATAGTCCAATCCATCCTCGGGCTTGATCATCACGAGTCTGCCACGCCTCAATCGTTACAATATTGCTCCTATCTTGATTTAACGCTGGTTTTTCCTCACTCAATACGCTCCACAGTTTTTCCTTCATAAGAAGCAACTCCATTCTATATTTCCATATGAAATAGTTTTCGTTGTTCAATCTTGTCATGGTGACCTTCAGTGCCTCCGCCATTTCGCTATAATGTCCAAACTTTCGCGAAACGAAAAAACTTAAATTCCTCAGGTTCCTTATTGGTTTCCTTTTCTTTCTTTATTCACACTATTCACACTAATTCACTCTGGGCCCATAACCTGTTGAAGAGTGATTCCGAGTGATTCCTTTCCGTGGAAATTAGTGTGAAACAAATATAACTTTATTGATCAGAACTTCTTGAACGACTGGTGACGACTGATACATTGACAGAACATATAAACATCATTCTAGACGAGATGACTGAACTTGTCAAAATATAAGTAACAGAAGCTAAACGTGAATGTTATGGATAGAATCCAACATTTTTATCATGCTAATGGAGCTTGTAATCGAATACCCTGCTTCGGCGCATCTGAACTGTTGATTTTGGCAACAATGAGTGTTTTCTTTGTAAAATGACGTAGAAAGAGTAATTTAGAATGTTACTTACACGAAATATGTGTTTATAGCATGCTAGTGGAGCTTGTAATCGAATACCCTGTTTCTGCGCTTCTGAACTGCTGATTTTGGCAACCATGATTGTTTTCTTTGTAAAATGACGTAGAAAGCGTAATTTACCATGTTATTTACACGTAATATGCGTTTATACCATGCTAATGGAGCTTGTAATCCAATACCCTGTTTCTGCTCATCTGAGCTGCTAGTTTTGACAAAAGTGAGTGTTTTCTTTGTAGAATGACGTAGAAAGCGTAATGTACAATGTTATTTACACATACTATGCGTTTATACCATGCTAATGGAGCTTGTAATCGAATACCCTGTTTCTGCTCATCTGAGCTGCTAGATTTGACAAAAGTGAGTGTTTTCTTTGTAGAATGACGTAGAAAGCGTAATTTAGAATGCTATTTACACATAATATGCGTTTATACCATGCTAATGGAGCCGGTAATCGAATAGTCTGGTTCTGCGCATCTCTAATGCTGATTTTGGCAACAATGATTGTTTTCTTTGTAAAATGACGTAGAAAGCGTAATTTACCATGTTATTTACACATAATATGCGTTTATACCATGCTAATGGAGCCGGTAATCGAATAGTCTGGTTCTGCGCATCTCTAATGCTGATTTTGGCAACAATGATTGTTTTCTTTGTAAAATGACGTAGAAAGCGTAATTTACCATGTTATTTACACATAATATGCGTTTGTACCATGCTAATGGAGCCGGTAATCGAATACTCTGGTTCTGCGCATCTGAACTGCTGATTTTGGCAACAATGAGTGTTTTCTTTGTAAAATGGCGTAGAAAGCGTAATGTACAATGTTATTTACACATACTATGCGTTTATACCATGCTAATGGAGCTTGTAATCGAATACCCTGTTTCTGCTCATCTGAGCTGCTAGATTTGACAAAAGTGAGTGTTTTCTTTGTAGAATGACGTAGAAAGCGTAATTTAGAATGCTATTTACACATAATATGCGTTTATACCATGCTAATGGAGCCGGTAATCGAATAGTCTGGTTCTGCGCATCTCTAATGCTGATTTTGGCAACAATGATTGTTTTCTTTGTAAAATGACGTAGAAAGCGTAGTTTACCATGTTATTTACACATAATATGCGTTTATACCATGCTAATGGAGCTTGTAATCCAATACCCTGTTTCTGCTCATCTGAGCTGCTAGTTTTGACAAAAGTGAGTGTTTTCTTTGTAGAATGACGTAGAAAGCGTAATTTAGAATGTTATATACACATAATACGCATTTTTATCATGCTAATGGAGCTTGTAATCGAATACCCTGCTTCGGCGCATCTGAACTGTTGATTTTGGCAACAATGAGTGTTTTCTTTGTAAAATGACGTAGAAAGAGTAATTTAGAATGTTACTTACACGTAATATGCGTTTATACCATGCTAATGGAGCTTGTAATCCAATACCCTGTTTCTGCTCATCTGAGCTGCTAGTTTTGACAAAAGTGAGTGTTTTCTTTGTAGAATGACGTAGAAAGCGTAATGTACAATGTTATTTACACATACTATGCGTTTATACCATGCTAATGGAGCTTGTAATCGAATACCCTGTTTCTGCTCATCTGAGCTGCTAGATTTGACAAAAGTGAGTGTTTTCTTTGTAGAATGACGTAGAAAGCGTAATTTAGAATGCTATTTACACATAATATGCGTTTATACCATGCTAATGGAGCCGGTAATCGAATAGTCTGGTTCTGCGCATCTCTAATGCTGATTTTGGCAACAATGATTGTTTTCTTTGTAAAATGACGTAGAAAGCGTAATTTACCATGTTATTTACACATAATATGCGTTTATACCATGCTAATGGAGCCGGTAATCGAATAGTCTGGTTCTGCGCATCTCTAATGCTGATTTTGGCAACAATGATTGTTTTCTTTGTAAAATGACGTAGAAAGCGTAATTTACCATGTTATTTACACATAATATGCGTTTGTACCATGCTAATGGAGCCGGTAATCGAATACTCTGGTTCTGCGCATCTGAACTGCTGATTTTGGCAACAATGAGTGTTTTCTTTGTAAAATGGCGTAGAAAGCGTAATGTACAATGTTATTTACACATACTATGCGTTTATACCATGCTAATGGAGCTTGTAATCGAATACCCTGTTTCTGCTCATCTGAGCTGCTAGATTTGACAAAAGTGAGTGTTTTCTTTGTAGAATGACGTAGAAAGCGTAATTTAGAATGCTATTTACACATAATATGCGTTTATACCATGCTAATGGAGCCGGTAATCGAATAGTCTGGTTCTGCGCATCTCTAATGCTGATTTTGGCAACAATGATTGTTTTCTTTGTAAAATGACGTAGAAAGCGTAGTTTACCATGTTATTTACACATAATATGCGTTTATACCATGCTAATGGAGCTTGTAATCCAATACCCTGTTTCTGCTCATCTGAGCCGCTAGTTTTGACAAAAGTGAGTGTTTTCTTTGTAGAATGACGTAGAAAGCGTAATTTAGAATGTTATTTACACATACTATGCGTTTATACCATGCTAATGGAGCTTGTAATCGAATACCCTGTTTCTGCTCATCTGGGCTGCTAGTTTTGACAAAAGTGAGTGTTTTCTTTGTAGAATGACGTAGAAAGCGTAATTTAGAATGTTATTTACACATAATATGCGTTTATACCATGCTAATGGAGCCGGTAATCGAATAGTCTGGTTGTGCGCATCTCTAATGCTGATTTTGGCAACAATGATTGTTTTCTTTGTAAAATGACGTAGAAAGCGTAATTTAGAATGTTATTTACACAAAATATGCGTTTATACCATGCTAATGGAGCCGGTAATCGAATAGTCTGGTTCTGCGCATCTCTAATGCTGATTTTGGCAACAATGATTGTTTTCTTTGTAAAGTGACGTAGAAAGCGTAATTTACCATGTTATATACACATAATACGCATTTTTATCATGCTAATGGAGCTTGTAATCGAATACCCTGCTTCGGCGCATCTGAACTGTTGATTTTGGCAACAATGAGTGTTTTCTTTGTAAAATGACGTAGAAAGAGTAATTTAGAATGTTACTTACACGAAATATGTGTTTATAGCATGCTAGTGGAGCTTGTAATCGAATACCCTGTTTCTGCGCTTCTGAACTGCTGATTTTGGCAACCATGATTGTTTTCTTTGTAAAATGACGTAGAAAGCGTAATTTACCATGTTATTTACACTTAATATGCGTTTATACCATGCTAATGGAGCTTGTAATCCAATACCCTGTTTCTGCTCATCTGAGCTGCTAGTTTTGACAAAAGTGAGTGTTTTCTCTGTAGAATGACGTAGAAAGCGTAATGTACAATGTTATTTACACATACTATGCATTTATACCATGCTAATGGAGCTTGTAATCGAATACCCTGTTTCTGCTCATCTGAGCTGCTAGATTTGACAAAAGTGAGTGTTTTCTTTGTAGAATGACGTAGAAAGCGTAATTTAGAATGCTATTTACACATAATATGCGTTTATACCATGCTAATGGAGCCGGTAATCGAATAGTCTGGTTCTGCGCATCTCTAATGCTGATTTTGGCAACAATGATTGTTTTCTTTGTAAAATGACGTAGAAAGCGTAATTTACCATGTTATATACACATAATACGCATTTTTATCATGCTAATGGAGCTTGTAATCGAATACCCTGCTTCGGCGCATCTGAACTGTTGATTTTGGCAACAATGAGTGTTTTCTTTGTAAAATGACGTAGAAAGAGTAATTTAGAATGTTATTTACACATACTATGCGTTTATACCATGCTAATGGAGCTTGTAATCGAATACCCTGTTTCTGCTCATCTGAGCTGCTAGTTTTGACAAAAGTGAGTGTTTTCTTTGTAGAATGACGTAGAAAGCGTAATTTAGAATGTTATATACACATAATACGCATTTTTATCATGCTAATGGAGCTTGTAATCGAATACCCTGCTTCGGCGCATCTGAACTGTTGATTTTGGCAACAATGAGTGTTTTCTTTGTAAAATGACGTAGAAAGAGTAATTTAGAATGTTACTTACACGAAATATGTGTTTATAGCATGCTAGTGGAGCTTGTAATCGAATACCCTGTTTCTGCGCTTCTGAACTGCTGATTTTGGCAACCATGATTGTTTTCTTTGTAAAATGACGTAAAAAAGCGTAATTTACCATGTTATTTACACGTAATATGCGTTTATACCATGCTAATGGAGCTTGTAATCCAATACCCTGTTTCTGCTCATCTGAGCTGCTAGTTTTGACAAAAGTGAGTGTTTTCTTTGTAGAATGACGTAGAAAGCGTAATGTACAATGTTATTTACACATACTATGCGTTTATACCATGCTAATGGAGCTTGTAATCGAATACCCTGTTTCTGCTCATCTGAGCTGCTAGATTTGACAAAAGTGAGTGTTTTCTTTGTAGAATGACGTAGAAAGCGTAATTTAGAATGCTATTTACACATAATATGCGTTTATACCATGCTAATGGAGCCGGTAATCGAATAGTCTGGTTCTGCGCATCTCTAATGCTGATTTTGGCAACAATGATTGTTTTCTTTGTAAAATGACGTAGAAAGCGTAATTTACCATGTTATTTACACATAATATGCGTTTATACCATGCTAATGGAGCCGGTAATCGAATAGTCTGGTTCTGCGCATCTCTAATGCTGATTTTGGCAACAATGATTGTTTTCTTTGTAAAATGACGTAGAAAGCGTAATTTACCATGTTATTTACACATAATATGCGTTTGTACCATGCTAATGGAGCCGGTAATCGAATACTCTGGTTCTGCGCATCTGAACTGCTGATTTTGGCAACAATGAGTGTTTTCTTTGTAAAATGGCGTAGAAAGCGTAATGTACAATGTTATTTACACATACTATGCGTTTATACCATGCTAATGGAGCTTGTAATCGAATACCCTGTTTCTGCTCATCTGAGCTGCTAGATTTGACAAAAGTGAGTGTTTTCTTTGTAGAATGACGTAGAAAGCGTAATTTAGAATGCTATTTACACATAATATGCGTTTATACCATGCTAATGGAGCCGGTAATCGAATAGTCTGGTTCTGCGCATCTCTAATGCTGATTTTGGCAACAATGATTGTTTTCTTTGTAAAATGACGTAGAAAGCGTAGTTTACCATGTTATTTACACATAATATGCGTTTATACCATGCTAATGGAGCTTGTAATCCAATACCCTGTTTCTGCTCATCTGAGCTGCTAGTTTTGACAAAAGTGAGTGTTTTCTTTGTAGAATGACGTAGAAAGCGTAATTTAGAATGTTATATACACATAATACGCATTTTTATCATGCTAATCGAGCTTGTAATCGAATACCCTGCTTCGGCGCATCTGAACTGTTGATTTTGGCAACAATGAGTGTTTTCTTTGTAAAATGACGTAGGAAGAGTAATTTAGAATGTTACTTACACGTAATATGCGTTTATACCATGCTAATGGAGCTTGTAATCCAATACCCTGTTTCTGCTCATCTGAGCTGCTAGTTTTGACAAAAGTGAGTGTTTTCTTTGTAGAATGACGTAGAAAGCGTAATGTACAATGTTATTTACACATACTATGCGTTTATACCATGCTAATGGAGCTTGTAATCGAATACCCTGTTTCTGCTCATCTGAGCTGCTAGATTTGACAAAAGTGAGTGTTTTCTTTGTAGAATGACGTAGAAAGCGTAATTTAGAATGCTATTTACACATAATATGCGTTTATACCATGCTAATGGAGCCGGTAATCGAATAGTCTGGTTCTGCGCATCTCTAATGCTGATTTTGGCAACAATGATTGTTTTCTTTGTAAAATGACGTAGAAAGCGTAATTTACCATGTTATTTACACATAATATGCGTTTATACCATGCTAATGGAGCCGGTAATCGAATAGTCTGGTTCTGCGCATCTCTAATGCTGATTTTGGCAACAATGATTGTTTTCTTTGTAAAATGACGTAGAAAGCGTAATTTACCATGTTATTTACACATAATATGCGTTTGTACCATGCTAATGGAGCCGGTAATCGAATACTCTGGTTCTGCGCATCTGAACTGCTGATTTTGGCAACAATGAGTGTTTTCTTTGTAAAATGGCGTAGAAAGCGTAATGTACAATGTTATTTACACATACTATGCGTTTATACCATGCTAATGGAGCTTGTAATCGAATACCCTGTTTCTGCTCATCTGAGCTGCTAGATTTGACAAAAGTGAGTGTTTTCTTTGTAGAATGACGTAGAAAGCGTAATTTAGAATGCTATTTACACATAATATGCGTTTATACCATGCTAATGGAGCCGGTAATCGAATAGTCCGGTTCTGCGCATCTCTAATGCTGATTTTGGCAACAATGATTGTTTTCTTTGTAAAATGACGTAGAAAGCGTAGTTTACCATGTTATTTACACATAATATGCGTTTATACCATGCTAATGGAGCTTGTAATCCAATACCCTGTTTCTGCTCATCTGAGCCGCTAGTTTTGACAAAAGTGAGTGTTTTCTTTGTAGAATGACGTAGAAAGCGTAATTTAGAATGTTATATACACATAATACGCATTTTTATCATGCTAATGGAGCTTGTAATCGAATACCCTGCTTCGGCGCATCTGAACTGTTGATTTTGGCAACAATGAGTGTTTTCTTTGTAAAATGACGTAGAAAGAGTAATTTAGAATGTTACTTACACGTAATATGCGTTTATACCATGCTAATGGAGCTTGTAATCCAATACCCTGTTTCTGCTCATCGGAGCTGCTAGTTTTGACAAAAGTGAGTGTTTTCTTTGTAGAATGACGTAGAAAGCGTAATTTAGAATGTTATTTACACATACTATGCGTTTATACCATGCTAATGGAGCTTGTAATCGAATACCCTGTTTCTGCTCATCTGAGCTGCTAGTTTTGACAAAAGTGAGTGTTTTCTTTGTAGAATAACGTAGAAAGCGTAATTTAGAATGTTATTTACACATAATATGCGTTTATACCATGCTAATGGAGCCGGTAATCGAATAGTCTGGTTGTGCGCATCTCTAATGCTGATTTTGGCAACAATGATTGTTTTCTTTGTAAAATGACGTAGAAAGCGTAATTTAGAATGTTATTTACACATAATATGCGTTTATACCATGCTAATGGAGCCGGTAATCGAATAGTCTGGTTCTGCGCATCTCTAATGCTGATTTTGGCAACAATGATTGTTTTCTTTGTAAAATGACGTAGAAAGCGTAATTTACCATGTTATATACACATAATACGCATTTTTATCATGCTAATGGAGCTTGTAATCGAATACCCTGCTTCGGCGCATCTGAACTGTTGATTTTGGCAACAATGAGTGTTTTCTTTGTAAAATGACGTAGAAAGAGTAATTTAGAATGTTACTTACACGAAATATG